>JAXQQM020074544.1:0-126502 GCA_034641835.2 Pinus albicaulis | reverse complement strand
ATTGATTTCCTCCAAGGGGACCTTCTATTAATGAATGATGTAATGATATAATGATGATAACCATTTCTCTTACTCATCCTTCTTAATTTTGTTTCATTGTCAACATTTGAAGTGTGATGCAGAGTGTGATCATCCTCTATGGATATTTCCAATTCTATAGCTCGAAACATAATTTTTGTGATTTTAACCATTCAGGACTTAGTGAGTTGTTGTCTTCTTAGCTTACATGTTCATGGTTGATGTTCCCTCTACCACCATGGCTGCTTACTGCCTTCTCTCCTTCCATCAACCTATTGGCTATTGAATGCTTTAGGTATCTTGATTTCTCCATAGTTCTCTTTCAGAGGAATTGTCCTTTCCGTTGGAACAGGGTCTCCTAACAAGCTACGAAACTGGTCCATTTTGATTATTTTTTATTATATTTAGCCTAACACATGGGTTTTGGGGTGGGTCAAAGCCCCGAACGCATTGTAATGGGTCAAAGGGTAAACTAGGGGTTCGAAAACCATGGGTTGCGGACCATACGAAAGTTGAGGCTAGATTTTTATAAATAGAGATGTATTTTGTATTGTAAAAGATAAAAAATGATCAGCTATTGATGCGATTTGTTGTTTAAGCTATTTTTTTGGGTTTTGGGGAACAGACTCCTGCCGGCTGTGTGCGCGGACATCCTAGTCCAACTATGTGCGGACCCTACTACTGTGTGCACAGGTTGGGAAGGGAATTGTAAGGAAAGATTGATGAATGAACGAATGCGAAGGATTATTAGAGATCAAAATATATGAGTAGTATTGTATGAATTGTTGATAATTGTTGTGTTGTGTATTTTCTGTCTTTTCACTACAAAGATCTGTGTACTAAATTCTTGGATCTATATCTATTCCGCTCTGTTTATGTAATACTATGTTGATGTTATAAAAAGCATATAACTATAGATCTAGTGCACATGGATGCAAATAGATACATAATTAACCCTGCGCAGAACAAGGTAATCTGGGAATTACAGAAACAGAACACAACTTTGCTTACCTTACCCATCCTTTCTCAGGGTGCGGAAACCTGGTTCCAACACTCACCCATACTACTTCGGGTGAGACTTTGACCTGCGCAAGTAGGTCACTTCCGAAAGGGCTAGTAGTATAGGGGTTTTTTGGAAAACCTTGCACATCGAACCTGGGTTAGGACCCCTCAAGCCAACAAATGGTTCCGTTACTGGGACCAGAAGGAGTTTGAGAAAGGGATCGGGTACTGACAAGAAAATACTGAAGAAGGGCACCATGATGGTGTGCTTGAAGTTACCTACCTTCCAGGGCACGGATGATGAAGACATGGAGCGGTGTTGGTTTGTGGCAGAGTCGGTATGGGTTGCGCAGGGTGTGGTGGGAGAAACTATGAGAAAAGAACAACTATCCGTAGCCCTTAAGGGAAGAGATTTGGACTGGTATATGGGGTACGTATCACAAAATAAAGATGCAACTATCCAGAACATCAAGGATGCCTTGAGACAGCAGTTCCGGAACCCTAAGTCCTACTCTCAAGTCGTAGCAAAACTAAAATATTTCAAGCAAGGGGCAACTGAGTCTATATGGGAAGCAGACCAACACCTAAAAGAAGCTATTAGAGAAGGAGGATTTTGGTATGATGACAGATAGCTTACGTAATGGTTTATTGCCATGCTACTCCCTCACCTACGCATTCCTATGGGTCGCCAGAATTTTGAATCGCAAGACGAGGCCTTGGAAGCTGCTATGAAATTAGAATCTGCGCCTCTAAAGGATGCTATGTTAGAAGTAGAACAAATCCAGGTGCAAATTGAGGCTATGCACCAGGAAATGCAGAATCTACAGCGGGAGAAAGGAAGAGGGGCTGGCATGGAACAAGGTCATGCAGTGGGCCACTCGAGACCAGAAGCGTGTAGCCCATAACAGTGGGGCTCAAGGGGACCTACACTCTGGCACGAAGGAAGCTGCGCAGCTGGGTTGCGTAAGGTCAACCAGTGGTCTTGTCTAAGCACCCCCGTTTTCGCATCAGAGCAACGCTGGTGCCGACATTGCTGGTAAATTTTCCATGAGGAGCAGGACTACCGAATCCATAATGAAGCAAAAAAAGGGAAAAAATACCCTACCTCACCAAGAAACCCCTCGGGTAGGGATGAATCCCCCCTTGGGAATGTTAGGGTCCCGTGATTTGGCCGATTGGCTAGCCAAATGACGATGTAACATCAAACCAAGCTTTGGAGCCCAAGGACCTAGCCTTCCTGGACTCAGAGAGGGCTCTCTCTATAAGTGTAAAAGATGTCGGTGTGTTTACTTGCGATGTTCTGACATTAGGCTAGTTATGAAGTATGTTTTTGGTTTTTTGGTTTTTTAAGTTTGTGAGGGATGAAACTGATCAAATACATAAACTGGATAACAAGATGTAGATAAATTGGGCTATGGGGTCAATCAGGTCAAGGAAGCTAATGAGGCGATGATGTAAAGGTGCTGTAGGGCCGATTTGATTCACAATAGAAGGGATCTCTGGGCAAAATGGAGTAAATGAACAATAAGTTGGTGAAAGACAAGGGATTTCAAGTGCAAACTAGTTAATAGCAGACATAAACATGTAATAACAAGCCATTAATCATGCTAGGAATAACTATAAGCTAATCAATACATAGAAATCAAACATTCCAGCCATACATAGAGGTATAAGACCCTCTAACTTCGGAAAATGGCTATCAGACTTTGGGGAAAACACATGAGACACACTAACAACTCATAAACTATGCCTGGTTTTTAAACATAGTCTCTAAGTCATTGGGCACTTCTGACAAATATTTTCATAGTTTTAGGGCAAAGGGTGACTGAGATAGGCCTCTTTGTCTAAAATAAAATGATCACAAATCGCTCAAAGAGAAAGTTTTATGGACAGAATTATGGGCAGCTGATAGGTAGGTAGGGAAAACCATACATCCTACTCAACATACATGGAACTGATGAATAAAACTTAGCAACAATACCTTAGGTTACTAAAGAGCAGCTAAGAATTCTTTAGCATAACTAAGGGAGAAGAAAACATCAAGCTATGAAGATTCAGTGATTTTGAGGTGCCTCCATGGGCATGTCTCAAAATCAATCTTTACTGATCTATAGCAGCAAGAAAAATGAAATATGAGTGAAAACTAGAAGACAAAACAACATTAAGAAGCACTATACCATTCTACCATGTCAAGGAATCCATCAACAAGCCTTCAACATTCCTCAAAAGCATCCAAGAGGCAGTCCAAAAATCATAACTCAAGTGTATTCTTCAAAGTTCATATGACCAATGCATTAATTCTTCTCTCAAGTTCAGCCTCTGATTTACAATGAGAACCATGGGATAAATAGGCTAGAAGGAGGAAAACCTCATGGAGCAACTAGCCATCCCATTGGCCAAGTCAAAATATCTAAACTTGTCCTTGAGGCTTTGCAAAGCCCAAGGCACAAAATATCTAATAAAATATCTAAAAAACTGCTAAAACGGAAATTATATTGACTTTACATGATTTTCCCATGATAAAAATAGCCTAACGCACATTTGGGAAAAGCAGATTTTTGGAGTTCAAAAATTGCAAAAATACTTCATATTTATGCCTGAAAAAGGTCCCCTGACTTTCTGGATGCAAATGGGAGCCTTCCCGATGTCTAAATGAGGCTCATGATGGCTCGTTGGAAAGCTCTCTGTGTCTGCTTTCCAATGCAAGTGGAATCATCTCAATCTGATCTCTGAAAGTCCTTCAAAACTGTACCTGTGTGAAAAAACCCAGAAAATAGCAGGCTGCTGATAGGGCGGGCAAAATGTGCAAAATGAGGCTGTTTTTCGCCAATTTGGAGGGGCGAATGATCTTCAAATGCCCTGAAAATCGCTGGAGAGCTGCTCATGAAATTATGGAATCCATTGGTATCACCCTCCTCCCTTGACGACTCATCAAACTGAAATGGCGTATTTATGAGTTTTTGGCGAAAACCCAAAAAATGCCAAAAAACAAAAAGTTTTCGAAACAGGCCCAAAAATGGCATGTATGACCCTCAAGGGTCCATAGAGACATGCTCCGAAGCTGAAGCTAAAATATCAAGGGCTGATATGTCTTTCTTCTCTTTCCGTGTCGGGCGCTCCTTAAAACTGCTGTTCTTGATCATCATCCTTATGCTGTTGCTCAAACTGCTGAGCTGCTGCTGTTCAGCACTGTCATGTTGCTCCTGTTGTCTTGCTTTGGAGGCATTTTGACCTAACTATGCTTTGGAAGAAACCAACTGCCTTTTATGAACAATGCCCTGCTGGATTGAAAATGGCCACTATACTGTTTGGACAGATATGGACACTGTGGATTTGGATGAAATGTAACAATGCTTCCTTGAATAAGACCCCCTCAACACTTATTAACAACAATCTTTCAAATTTGGTTACACTTTAGCTATGAATCTTTCTTAACAATGGCACTATGTGTAAGAACTGCTTTGTAGATTCTTTGGGCACAGTCTTGAACAAATCCCCTCTTGTGACTTTTGCTTAGAGGCCTGCTTGCACTTGTATTTTTGTCTTTGAAACCAAACTTCAAAATTATAACCCTGCTCTTTTAAGTTATTTACCTTGAAATTTGCCCCTGTTAGCAAACTTCTATGGAGACCACACAGTGGGAAAAGAAGAGACCCTGTGGTTAGGTGAAAATAGCCCACTGTGTCAAGAGAAGAACTTTTCACTTGTGACCTTTTGAGAAGTCAATTACTGCCTTTATAACTCTTCCCTTGCTGTGCCAGTCATCTATAAATGCCCAATACGACAAAACAATAACCACACCTTGGAAAATGAACTGTTCACCTTCGGAAAACTACATTCAACGAGACTTCGGAATGATATAGTGTAGTGCAGATAAACAGGCTTGGTTTAGGTGTAAAGTCAGTGCAACAGTGGTTTAGGAAACAAACCCCCTGCTTTGTGAGTTTAAAAGTCCACCAACACATCTATATTCCTGGCTTTGATGTTAAAAAACCACCATCAACCACCTCTTGTCTTTTACTATCTTGTCATCTTTTGGAAGCTCTCTGTTGATAAGTTTCAAATAGTGAAAAACAGTGAAAAAGGGGCAGATTTCAAGAAAAGGCTTGCTGTGATAGGTGTTTTGATGCCTTGTTCTTTAGAAATGGCCTTCCCTCTAAACATATCTCAACCACAGTTTTTCAAAATGACACCATTCAGTGGAAGAAAAGCAGAACTGTGCTAGGTGATATATCAATGCACTATGGTTTTTAGAAAACACCTTCTTTTGCTTGTGAGTTTAAGAGAGCCACCCAAATACTTGTACCCTTGTCTTAATATCAACTGCAATTACTAAGCGCTCTGCACTTTAGACAGTGGCCATTTTTATTTGTGAATTTTTGAAAAACCAACACCACTTTGGTACCTCTGTCTTTAATGTCAAAACCTAACCATCAATAATCTTTTGGAGCTCGATTATCTTGTGTATTTACGGCTTCAAATGTTAAGCTTGATCATCAACAACGGTACTGTCCACCAACAACCACTGCTGCCTTCAAGGTTTAAACTGTCATTAACAACCTCGGCCCTCTTAAATTACCTCATTTTACTGTGTAGGAAACTGCGTTTGTTTTTTTTTAGCAAACTAGCAAGGTGCGGGATTTTCAAATAGTTTTATCACGTATCAACACTTTGCACACGATGGGAACTTGTAAAAATACCTTGAAATTAGTGGATGCTCGCTTGAGAGGGTGCAAGAACCCCTGGACAGCTCGAAAAATGGGCGCGGCAACCTTTGGAAAAAACCCGTCGCGCCGGAGGAAGGTGTCGGGTGGGCTTGTCGTGCGGTCGGGCGGCCACCTACAGGCACGTCGCGCCCACCTACAGGCACGTCGCGCGCGACGTTAAAAACCTTCTCGCGGCGACGCCCGAGGGCACGTCGCGCCACATTCCGGGCCCGTCGCGCGCGCCCTCGCCGTGCGAAGAGAAAACTTCAATTCTTTTTGAAAACACGGCTGTGATGCTTGGGAGGCTGGCAATTGTTTTTTGAATTTCGAAAGTGACTTACTTATATCCCTATTCCATTCTTTTGACACTTTCAACCTCATATCATTTTTAAATAAATATCCCAACGGTCACTTTGAATATATATATCCACCCCCTTTTAAATGATACAAAACTGTGTTTGTATAAAGTTGCTCCTTTTAAACAGTGATAGTTCATCACATTTGCTTTGCCTACTCATGAAGTTACATACCTGTTCTCATAAGAGAGACATTTCAAAACCTCGACTTTGTCCCTCTTTTTGGCACTTTAGGTGACAATGTTAACAAAAGACAAGGTCATTCAAAAAACTGTCAAAGGCATTTGAAAGCTGCTTTATCACTTACAGGAGACCACCGGTGCCCTTGCCATTAGTTTAACAATCTCGGTCCTTAGGTGATTTACAGGTTTCCTTCTGGACTGTAAGTGTCTTCTACTAGCTGTTTCTTTTTATAACATAATTCTCTGCTTTACAGCTCACTGTGTCACATCCACACTTGCTTGTTTATTTGATACTATATCATGTACTAATTAAGTTGCCCTTTGAAATGATAACGAGTGTGTTTGTTTTTATTTTAAAACATATGAACGGTGGTGATTCATCATAACCAACTTCCTCTGCCTATTTATAAGATTGATTATCACTCGCCTCCTCCATCCCACTCGCCTTCTCCATCAGAAAAACAAACTTGTAAAATATGAAAACGGGGCCTTTGGGCACACAGTCTTTATTTTGTTCTGATCGGTGTATTAAAACCCTTTTGGTCAATAGCACCATTTCATGACTGGATATATGTTCACTGCCTCCCTCTCTTGGTGATTGCTAGCAAAGAAGGACTATTTCATAATGCACCAAAAATATTTGAAAAGTTGTAAACACCCCTTCTTGAAAGGCGCCTCTTTTGAACTTTTGACATATGGTATTGTCTTGCTGCTTGACCCTTTCCTTAAAGAGAAAATCTTCTTTTTGATATCAATGGCACACCTATGCTTAAAATTGTCTCTTTGTCTATTCATAGCATTGCATACCTGTCATCATGCATTTTATGACTCAACCTTGGTCACTGTCTTACTTTCCCAGTGATAAATTTCTACTTCTGAGTGTTTCACAAGTTTTTCTCTGGACTGCAAATACACTTTTTAGGTTGCATCCTTTCACCCTAGACTTCTTTGTTTGCTCAGGAGGATTTCCTTTGATTTCTGTATAGGTGATCATGAAAGGTCTTTAACCCCTTTTTAAGTCAACTGCCCCTTTGGCATTAATAGCATACAATATGTTCAATATTTGCCTCTTTCCCTCTTTGTAGGTATATCAAGTCGGACAGAGTTCCTTGAAACGGGAATATCGGTATCTTTTACATTGTCGAATTTGTCATTCATACGTAGTGACCTTGTTTCGATCTTTGATATCCTTCTCTGCTCTTTCTTGTATCAATCAGTTTCAGCACCTGTAGCAGCTTTGGCCCTCTACTCATGCATGGAGGAGGCTCTCCATTAGATAAGGTGTTTGAAGGTTTTTTTAACAATTTTTTTTCGAGATAACCTTTCTCTGAAGGTGATGTTAAGTCGACCACTTGGAAAACATCAGTCTAAGCATGTTCACTTGCAAGCATCATTGTGTGTCAGCAGAAACCTTAGCCAGAGTAATACTGTCTCCCTGCATTGTCCTAAGGGTGAATTAAACATTTGGCTTGTTGCATCTTATGATTGATTATTTTAACAAACAAACTTTGTGACTAGGAAGATCAGTGTTTCCTTGAAGAAACCAAGCACTTTCTCCTGCCTATGTAATGGCGTTGTTTATCATCTGTTCTATTTGATCTTGTAGATAGACAGGGTCCTTATGCTTTGGAATGTTCACTGATGACAGGCCTGCTAAAGTTTCAACCATTCACCTGACTTGAAAGTTTCAGATGATCTCCTTTATCAGGGCAAACTCTCTTTTCTTTTGAGCCAGCATATTTCAAGCTCCATACCTGTTATGGTCAGCAATTACATTCATGAAACCTGAAGATATTGTTTCATTGTTTTAGTAAAGGCAAACCTGGACTTCTGCAACCTTCTGACTCAACACTGGCCTGCGCCCTTTGCTTATGTATGAAGGAGGCGCCCTAACCCTCTGCTTGTAAATGAAGGAGGTTCTGGGCCTTGACAATTTACCATTTAGCTGAGACAGTGGCGACCCTTTCTTACTGTGATTTTCATGTTGGAAAGAGCTGTAAGGTCCTGATGAGTGACCTTTGTTTTGCAGCTGCATCTCAGGCTCATAATACATTTAGAAGCAGCTGTTCTTCTAACTGTGAACTCAAACATTGACTCCATGATATGAAATATATTTCGTGTCTTTGTAGAACCATAGAACACAGTGAAAAACCTACTAGTCAGCTTGAGAATGGGCTTCATACAGTGCTGAGACCTAGGGAATATGAGTGGCGTGACTTAAGGCTGTTTGTCAACTTCATTTGCAAATTAAGAGATCAGTCATGGTAGGCATGCTGCAGATGAGGGCCTTTTTGGCTTTTTGATGATTGCCAAAGGTGAAATGTCCTAAACGCCACTTCCTAACATAGGGGAGACCTTTGAAACGATGTGGATTTGCCTTTTAAAGGCGATGGGCAGACTAATAAAGTTTGAGGTTAGATAGGATTGTTGACAAGGAGGTTGTGGTTTTGCTAGGGGTGGACTGAATAGGTAGAAAGGCCAAAAAAAGTTTTGGGAGGGTTTTCTGGATGACATATTGACATAAGGAAATCAGTTTCTAGAAAACTCAGCTGAAGATATAGTCATCACTAACATGCAAAAAATAACTCTATGGCTACCGGTGGAGAAGGGACGGAGTCAAAGTGAAGCGAGGCTCGGTGTCGAGCTGAATCAATTTGCTAACTCCAGGAGTGCGCAAGTACTTTGCGATGGATTTCCTCGCACCCTCATTTACGTCTTGTAGGTATTGTGGCATTTGCCTACAAGCACCGGAAAGACCGCCCAACTTAAAAGCAAAGGCACGGAAAGAAGCTTCCATCCGTGCGTAAGGTGCGAAGGGTCCGTACCGAACCGAGGGGTTAGGATGCAAAGGTAACGAAGTAACGCGGGATTACACCTGGGGCTAAGGGAGAAGGACAGAAGCTGACACTGATCGTGGTGCGCTAGGCAACCAAGAAGGACTAGACCGCGCAAAGCAAGAGAAACGTTTATGGATGCCTAGAAGGACTTCCTTGAGACTAAAGTTTCGACATCCACATACCGAGAGATGTGGAAGTAACTTCGAGGAGGTTAAACCTTTTACAAGGAAGCATTTATGGCTACAGTAACCTCAGTAAAGACAAAATTTGCAGCCATCGAAAGTCGTTAACACATGATACTACCAACCGGCATCGATGTGCATACGTTATACGAATATCAAAGACACACCGGTAGGGAAAATGGCGTTCCGTACTGCCGCTACGAAATGGACTGTGTTATCTAGACCTCGGATTGGATGCCAATATACTACCTAAGCACACTGCAACACATGGGAGAACTCGAAGTCAGAGCGATCCACCACCCACCGCGAATGGTAAATCATCAAAAAATCATTCCTCTAGGTAGACTCCCGAGTGTCATGGTTGATACTGTGAGTAAGGATCCTAGTTGACTTCGAGGTGATAGAAATTGTGGAGGATGTGGATCCCTACCTCCCGCTCCTGGGATGGACTGGCCATGTATACGGGGTATCATCAACCTCAAAAAATCACAACATGATATTGAAAACAAGGGAAAAATGTCGTTGTACCACTAGACCTCGGTAGAAGGAAAAATGTTGCGTAACCTATACATAAGGGGAGGGGATGATATCTAAATTGATAGTGCAATATAGGGACAACCTCACCCAGGACAATGTACCATGCTACGAGAGGATATTGAGGATCCCGCAAGGATCTAGAAGCTTGCGACCGGCTAGAGAAGCCTCTATGCCGTGTTGTTCTATATCACTAAGGAATCTCTTTATGGCCCCACAGAAAGGATGGGAGCAGTAGCCAGGACCCACCCCGAGAGAAGGATGTGTCAACCCCTGGAAATACCGAGTGGGGGTGAATCAGCATTTATTTCAATGAGCATTAGTTAATCTTCAATTATTATCAATGTTTGTACAATGATAGCAATAAAACAAGAGAACAAAAATGCACACAAGCAAGGTGAAACCCACTTCGAGACAAAAACCACCGAATTTTTTTCAATTATTTTCAACTCCAATTGAAAATAAAGCTCCAACTTCCTAGAATCTAGAAAAGCATTCTTCTCCAGCTCCCACTGGATGGACATTCCAATTCCCAAGATTCTTCAATAGTCACTAAATGGATGCCCCAACACCCAATGAGCTACAACTCACCCTAGCACCACCCTACCACCCTATAGAAGAATAAAAGAAGAATGGGACTCGTACTGTGAAATGTGGTCCAAATTTACAATGATATAGAATGTGATGAAGAAGAAGATATACTTGTGACCATAACCCCCAACTTCCTTTGACACAACCACTCAATGATGATCCGAGACCTCCTAACATCGCCTTCAACCCTTGGTAGATGGACACTAGTACAATTTGTACAATAATGTATTTACAATGACTAAGTACAATGATACCTTTACAATGATCGTATGCGTGTTGCCCACTTGAAGACTTCATATGACGAAATTATTGTTGTCGTTATGAACCTTGGTTACTGATCTTGCTTAAGTGCTACCATCTCGTTGCACCTTTTCGTTTTCCGCCGTAGAAATTTCCGTCCTTTGCAACCTTGACAACACATGATCTACTTTTCTTGCCTTCTAGGAGTTCTGTATATTTATTTTGTATTTATTGTTGTTTTATTCAATATCTAATTTTCGGTCTTGTAGTAGTCCTCTAAGTCATATTTCCAATGCCTCAATTTCGACCCAATTTGGACTCTTGAAGAGAGAGTTATACCCTAATCTCTCACAATGCCCTAATTATGGACCGTTTCAGCGCAGTGCACTTGTACGGAATGCCACGTGTCACGTTTTCTTCATTTTTGTTTCGAAATTGATGGATAAAAAATTACAGACCGTTAAATATCCAGATACGTATTCCAATCCGATACTCAGAGAGAGAGTTATGACGAATTTACCGTGCGTCACTTCTTTGAGATGAATTTCGTGAGCCCGCAAAAACCATGACTTACACAGATCATATCTCAAAAAATATTGCGTATTGGTCTGAAATTTTTACCCAGCCTTCCTTTTGATTTCGGTTGCCTCATAAAAATTTACCCACTTTTGAACCTTTTTAGAAAAAAAGTTAGAGCAAAATTCCAAGATGACCTATTTCATGGTCAAATCCTCGCATAAGGAGGAAATGAAGATCACAATTTATATGAATGCTTAAGCTCAGAGGGGCCTTCAACAAGCGAACGTGGGAGGGATTTTAGGAGCATGTTACCTCAATTATGACTTTTCAATGACCTATGCCCCAACCCCATGGGGTTTTAGCTCACTAATTGGGGGTACAAACTTCAAACATGAATATCTCTCAAATCGTGAAGAATTACATGGCGGTTACATATCAACGGAAACACTTCAGAACAAGTAGAAACCATCAAAAGCATTATTGACCCAAAATATACAATTTTGTAGGCTGCACTCCCATGCAATATCGGGGTTAGCTCCCCGTGCTTGCCGTGCTGACATCAATGACAACAATTGATCAACAACCCTCGAGTGAGCAATGTGTTCCCTATGACACCCGTAGGTCCTAAAGTACCCGCCCATGCCCTGTGCCACCTTACGTATGGTGACGCGACCAGGGGGTCAGTAGTTGGTTCCGACGTCACTTCTTAAAGCCTTAGTAGAACAAAGATGTTAAAAGTCTCTTGTCCGGGGCCAAGAGCTACTTAGGAAGCAAGCCTCATGTTGGGGGGAAGACAGAAGCTCTCACAAATCCGCAACCTTAGCATGATGAGTGAGACCAAATCACTGTACTAATAATTAAATAACCATTGGGACTATACCCTCTAGTAAAAAGCAATAAGTTACTATTGAAAGGAGGCCAGCCCCCGAGGCTGCTAAGGTGTCAAGTTACGTAGAGGTTTTTACCATTCCTTGGGATACCGCCCCTAATAAAATATCTTTTTATTAGCCGATGGATACTCCAAAGGGGGAAATAGCCTGGTTAATATATTGTCTCATGTAAAAGGCCGATTAAGTATCTCACGGTAAGCAATGAGGCAAAGGAACTTTGTTGCAATTACAAGATCCTCTCATGACCGGGCCTTTCCACTCCCTCCCGTCGTGGTAATCACCGCAGTCAAAGATTCATTTTCCGCGCAAGAATGTCGACATCACCGACTCGAACCCTCCGCCCCCACTGGAACTCGAGGTCGAAGAAGTTCTGGAAGAGGAGCCTCGAGCTGCAAGAAGTCGCCCCGGCCACAAGGAAAGGCAAGGAGAAAGCTCAAAGTTCGAGGCTACCCCACAGCAGCAAAAATACCCCGAAGTTCCCCAAGACAACGGACCGCCGTAACAAGATGACCAAGAGGGGGCTCTACCAGCCAACCCGATCAACCCATACCCCCTCTGCTCGACCATGAAGACCATATACGCAAATACCAAGTAACGGATGGCTTGATCACCTACCCGTAGACTCCGCTAACCCCAGAGAGGCCGCCATCCTCGTGACCCCGCACGCCTCCATGAAGTCGTTCAAGCATCAAGGACCGGAAGACCGCCATCGTTTTCCCGAAATTGGCCTCCGCATTATACTTTGATACAATCCACAGAGGATGATGGAAACCACGGTAGTACCGCACGTCAAAGCGTGTACCAGTGAGATCCGGACTCCGCGAATCAAGCAGGCATGCCCACTTTGGCCGTTGCCAACATCATTGCATCAACAAGTACGCCGCTACTTGCCCTCATTCACAATGGCTGCTTATGGATTCGCGACAGGTCCCTATCGATGCTAATTTGATCCACAAGATTACAAAAATTTCGATGGTGGCCGCACCCGAAGCCGAGAAAAGTCAAAAAGAAGTACGAAGTCGCGACCGCTTTGTTTTTTCCAGGAGACCCATGCAAGATAGTGCAATCAGCGAGGGTATGTGATCCAAAACCATCAACATCCTACACAGATGGGCACTCCGACTATTAGCCCGCAAACTAATGCGGAGGGGTGCTGAAGCTGCTACTCTCCCCACCTATGTCATCTAGCTCGCCGGACAAAGGCACGAAGGGTGTATTTTTTAATTGGGCTCGAACACTTTGCATGAAATTATCGCTAATGTCTCACAGTCTCGAAAGAGCATGGGACCCTTTCTTCTATTTGTAATATTTCTCACAACACCGGTCGCTCGATAAGCTAGTGGAGCTCGCTGTTCCGCAGGTCCCTACCAGGATGTGCTAAGGCGCTCGGCATGCTCACTTGTGGGAACGATGACAAGCAATGCGCATCGCAGGATAACAAGGTCTTTGGGTCCTCTCTTCCAAAGTAGTAGGACGCACCGCCATAAACTCCCGACCCCCGATTATCCCCCACCATATATGACAAATATAAGCATATTGCTACATTTCAAATCACCACAGCACCGTGTCCGGATTCGTAGCCTTGCTAGTCGGCATGGATGAACTTTCCCTATATGGTACCCGATGAAGAAATTGATCTCATCATGCCCCCTCGCTTGAAAAAGGTATCCCCAACACTCAGCGCACCATTTACGTTCTAACCCAGAGGTAACTCGCCACAACAAACCGATACAACTACGACCTGTGT
Organism: Pinus albicaulis; assembly: GCA_034641835.2. Taxonomy (NCBI): domain Eukaryota; kingdom Viridiplantae; phylum Streptophyta; class Pinopsida; order Pinales; family Pinaceae; genus Pinus; species Pinus albicaulis. The sequence continues at coordinate 112,698 of JAXQQM020074544.1, read as the reverse complement.
AGATACCGCCACCACCCCTCCTCCGCACTAAGAGAATTGGGGAATCAACATCAGACCAAGAAAAGAAACAACACGCCGCCGAGCGCACTATGATGCGACGTCGCGTTAACGGATGCAGACCGGAGTAGATCACTTGGATGCGTCACCATGGTTACTTGAGGATAAGTGGGCACTTATCGTAGCCTAGTGGAAGGTAGGAGTCGACTCTCTTCAAAGTCGCCCTCTCGCGCTTCCGCATCAAAATGAATCACCCTTGACCAACAGAGGGGCCGACAACCCCCTTGCTGGCCGACAATACCGGCACCACCGAGGAGAGGCCGCCTATCTCTAGGGTATCCCAATAAGCATGTGGCCGAATGCAAACCCCCAAAGAGCTGTTGTGGAAATTTAGCTGGACTCTGGCCAAACTACCCCACATCCTTAGACAGCCCTAATTCATTGCCTCCCGGGTGATTAGTCAATGCACTTCAAAATACGCAACCCAACAATTTAATACCGCTGAACACACCATGGCACGACTGCCATTAAATTGATCCGTGGTGACGTGTCACAAATGTGGAGCTCGAGACCGTGATTTCCATCAGCCTTCCGTATGGAAGTTACAGAGGGAAATCCTAGGTAAGGATACACTTTAGATAAGGTGGTAAAATTGGTTGTTGCTCTCAAACCTTCTCGCCTGGAAACCCACACCATCGTAGACACAATTGGGAAAACAAATTTTGGACTTATAGGCTCGCCTGCTGTACCGACACAACCCCGTAAGTCCGTGCCTAGTGTACCTCAATCAGCGACACAACAACTACAATTTCTGTGGAAAAATTGCCTCAAGGTACAAAGCCGATGGGAATCAGCCACAATTTTGGACCTGTGTCCAGTGCGATCTAGTCCTCCATCATATCACTTAGACTACAACAAAAAGAAGTGCCTTCCAACAGATCAACGCTACGCCGCCACCTTGTGCTCGCCTAGCGTCGTTCGATTAAAAACCAGAATGATCTCCGTGAGGAGATTGCGAAAAATTTGGCATAAACAACACATCATGGCCGAATGTCTAAAGCCCCTGATCCGCCTCACCAATTGTCACAAAAAATTGAGGCTAAATGTTTAGCTCTAATCGCTTCTTGGAGAGCGTTACTATTTATTCGTTGAAGATATGCCTTCCTGGGGAAGATGGTCAATCTTGCGTAGAATGTCATGCTCAGAGTCGTGATGTACTCCCTTGGCTCAACAATTCTCTCTTGATACCTTGCATGCGCAAATCGAAGCCGCACCACCGTAGTGACACGGGACGAGTCACAAGATTGTGTTGGGGACCGTTTTGAACGAGGTCTCCTAATGTCGCAAACTAGTCCATTTTGATTATTTTTTATTATATTTAGTCTAGCGAAGGGGTTTTAAAGGTGTCAAAGCCTCGAATGCATGTTAATGGCCGTGTTAGAAACTAGGGTCCGAAAACCAATGGGTTGCGGACCACAGGAAAGTCGAGGCTAGATTGCTATAAATAGAGATGTATTTTTATGTTGTAAAAGATAAGAAATGATCCACTATTGATTCGATCCTTGTTGTTTAAGCTATCTCTGTTTGGGTTTTGGGGGAACGGATTCTCGCCACCGTGTGCACGGAGATCCTAGTCCAGCCGTGTGTGGACCTCCCGCCGTGTGCACAAAGCTGGGGAAGGGAATCGTAAGGAAATATTGATGAATGAATGAATGTGAAGGATTATTAGAGATCCGAATATGTGAGTATTATTGTATGAATTGCCTAGTAATTATTAGTGTTGTGTATTTTCTATCTTTTCGATACAAAGATCCGTGTACCTAATGCCCGGATCTAGATCTATTCCACTCTATTTATGTAATACCGTGTTGATTTTATACATATAGTTACATATCTAGTGCACGTGGATGCAAACATACATAATTAACTCCCGCGTAACAAGGTAATTCGGGGAATTATAGAAACATAACGTAATCTCGTTGTTTTACACATCCTTTCTCGGTGGTGTGGAAACCTAGTTCTAGTACCCACCCATACTACTGTGTGAGACTTTAACTCGCGTTGTGTCACTCAAAAAGGGCTAGTAGTATAGGGGTTGCCAAAACCTTGCACTTTCCCCTTTCCTAAACTTTTAGCCGTTCTTATTCCAAGGAGCTCTTCCTAGACTACTTTTATGGGGACTATTTATGAACCGATCTCTCGGGATGTTGCTTCTTATCTATTATCGAAGAAGATTTGCATCGCTTTCTTCCTAGAGAAGCTCCCTGAGATCGTTATGTGGGTAAATCCTCTCACGGGATAGATACGATCCTCCATCCCTAGAGTGCCCAGTAACAAAGGGACAAGCTAAAGTGTAGGTTCCTTAATTAATGAATGAAAAGGATAGGGTAGATAGACCTACCCGGAGTCCAATGCCACGTGACTCGATGGTGGTGATGGCCTCCGGACTTCTCGCTCGACGAGTCACAATCCTTCGCTACAATTTTCGTATACCCGCATGAAGATCATCAAACAAGAGAAGCATACAAAACAATGATTTCATCTCATAATAAACTAAACATTCAAGGAGGGTTAAGAATATTGCATCAAATAAAACAAATTTACGCAAGATGGGAACCATACAATATTCATGTATATGTATTAATAGAAGAAAGAGTTACAACCAGAGCCTTGACATCGCAGCCTCCTTCAAATAAAGGTTCACGAAGCATGTCTCGATGAATCATCGGGGGAATCTCGATGGTATGAAGACACACGTCTAAGCCTTCAATGAGGATCTCTTTGTTCTATCTTTCTAACAAAATGTACATAAATCTCTTCGCCGTTTTAGCTATAATATGTTCAATTCAACAATATCAATGGAAGATGGGCGTATTTATAGAGGGATAGAGGAATTTGGGATCCCTACAATATTGGAAGGGAGGCCTTATCCCTGGGAGGTTTCCCAAAAGGTGGAAACGAGAGGGCAAAAGAGGGAGGCCGTGGTTATTCAACAATCCACTCGCATGACTCGCCCTTAAGGAAGTTTTTTATGATAAATCTCGCTCTATTTTTAAAAACATTCAATAAACAGGTTGGCATGGGTAGATAATGACAGTAGCACCAATATGGGCCCAAAGGTTAATCTTCCTCATCGCGCGAGGGTGTAACGGCCTACTAGCACCAAGGAAAAAAATAGATGTTTCTCATGGTTTGTTCGTAAAATTGTCAATGTATGAGTTTTTTTCCTCATGGCAAGGGGTGCAATGATTGTCTTTGAAAGGCATGACACTCTTATTTTGGTCATAGAAATGAGCTTCCAATGGTGATGGGGATTGGTGGTGATAAAGACAAAAAGTTATGTACCGTATGCCCCCTAAAGCATGAGATCCGAGAGAGAGGAGGGGAAAAATGCCTTAGGAGAACACGTCGAAACCAAACACCATTGTCGAAAGACCTACAATTACAAATACAACCTATGCTCTTAATACATGAACATGTGGCATGGGCACAACTATCCAACAGAGTACATACAAACCGAGATTCCGACGATGGACACACCGTCCAACAAGAAGGATCAAAAAATAGACCTGCATGAAGCCGCAACCATCCACACAGAGCACATACATGAACCGGAGATTCGACGATGGACGCATCCGTCCACAAACATGATCAAAAAATAGACTTAGGTATGGTCGTAACTATCCAATTGAATGAGACATGAAATAAAGTCATGAAACCATAATAATCATACCGGATCTTATCGCATGAACACCCGTAGGTCTTCCGCTCCATCTCGGGACCCAAACAAGTACAAATTCAAGCATGCGAATATGTGAGCCGGCTTCAACATGCAAAGTCACCGATTACCAGCCGAATGATGAAAGTTGTTAATAAAAATAAGAGAAACCACCAATAATGACAATGGATCTCAAGGTAACAAAAAATAATTCACAAATGTAAAACAAAGGAGTCGGGTATTGAATGAATCATTAGAATTCATCACTCTGATCGACAATGATGTGGACCTCACATTGAATGCAAATAACTCCGCTAATATGCATGCGTGATCCAAGGTACCGGGTAGGGAGTCTCTAAATCAACTTCTGATAATGAGATGAAGTCGACAAGAAGTGACCCGGTCGAAGGAGGGCCATAATGTTTCCCACATCATCGACACGAGACAAATAGGAACATAATGATAATGAATCGTGACCAAATGTGAATCGAGGGAGGTTGAAAACTCGCAGGAAAATCCTCTCGAACATATCAAAGGATACGACTTCCGATCACAAGATTTGACATTAAGGTATTTGAGGTCATGATGACTAGGCAAAGAATAAAGGAGAGGTCAAAACAGATTACCCAAACCCATGGAGGCAAAAAATGATGAAATGAGATGTCCCTAACCCGACACGAATGCGTACCAGTGTCATGTTCAAGAGTGATATACCCGCCAAAAAAACTAAAGACTAGTCCCATTTTCCAACCATTTATGGCGAGTTCCCCAATTATTTTTTTAAAAAAAAGCTTGAAGGGGATATCATATGCTTGCAATATAAGTCTCTCTTCTCTGGAAAAATCCAACCTAGTACATTTTACGAGCCCTAGATCGAGGAACTCGAGGAACGCCATGGTGACGATGCCCACGCGTCATCGCAGTTTCAAGTGAGTCCGACAAAGGAAGAACTCGACATCTTTTCATGTTTAGTGACTTCGGAAAGAAGCATAAATGAAAACTCCAAAGATGTCCCTTTTCGAAAAATAGTCCCCTCGCATCCGAAAAGGTATATCTCGAAAGAACTCTTTAGTCGCGATAAAGTTAAGTGTCCTTTTTCAATAATCTATCCCGAAATTCTCACCAAAAAGGGGTAAATGTATAACGGGTGCAGACATTGTTTCGCAACCATTTAATGAGTTAAAAAAAAACGACAAGAGTCTCAAAAATATTTTCGCCTTTAGAGAGTCGTAAAAGAGCTTCGAAAGATGACTCGTAGTGACTTTTTTCGTGTTTTTATCGAGTCCGAAAAAAGTATAAAATACAACTCTCGTTACTCATCACTCGTCTCATTAAAAACCCGTCGCCGCACAAGAAACAAAACGTAAAACCCATTTCTGAAATAACATAATGAAATAATCGAAAAACATGTCTTAAAACCTAATTAGGGTATTGAAAAGTTATAAAATATAAAAATGGTAAAAAACAATTGCTTTCACTTTTGCCTCTGTGGAGCAATAGTTACCCATTTTATATTGCGATTTGTGGCGACGACAGGGCAATCCGGCAATATCGAATCCGTCGCTCTTGGTAAGATGATTATCCTTCCCCAAATTTTGTCTTTTTTCTATTACCGCAACCTTCAATTTTGATTTTTTGAGGGGGAAATTGTGAAAACTAGTGCTAGAAAATTAAATATTACAGCAATGCAACGTATAAAATATGTGGAAAATATGCTACAAACATATAAAACCAGAGAGACACAGATATACGGGTTCACCCGCTTGGGCTACGTCCACCCCCGAATAGCAAGTCCTTCCTTTTCATTATCCGGGAAGCAAAAAATGAAGAGACAAAACCTACAAACAGACTACTGTATTATCCTTCCGTTCTCTCCCCGCGGGGGCCCCTATCTCGTTTCCCCGTTTAGAGAATACACATACTATGCGCAACACACACAATACCCTCATAAAAGTAGGGGTTGCTCTCTAGAAAAACCTCAAACTAAACATAAATTCTACCATCGACCGCTCTAATAAACGGCCCGCATTGACTAGAAATTATTATACTTTGTCATGGGGCAATTTTACATCTATTTTTACTCCCCGGGGCGCCGCCCCCGGGACCCCCGCCGGGACCCCGGGCTCCCCGACACCGGGGGGTCGGGCCCGTCGGACCCCCGCGAAACGTACCCCCCACGTGCAAGTGTGTACAATTTTCTCGGGTATACATCTAGCTAAAACAAGGATCTCTCGAATCAGAAGAAAATCCTGCCCACACCCAAAAAAATCTCCCACTTGGAGACCGATTGTAGAAAATTCACCACCATCATTTGCCGGACAATGACTCCTCTTTGGACCCGGATGTCTTCATTCATCATCATCCTGAAGACCAATTGAAACCGAGCACATTTTTAATTTCTCCTTGGTTACAAATTTTGTTAACATATCTCATAGATTCGGCTAGTGTGTATCTTTTCCTACCTTCAACTCTCCATCTTCCAATACCGACCGTATGAAATGGTACTTGAGATGTATGTGTTTAGTCCTTGAAATGAAATGCCGAGTTCTTTTGCAAGATGAATGGAACTTTGGCTATCACCGTATAATGTGCCCATATCATGCTTCTCTACCCAATTCACCCATAAGCCTTTGTAACCAAATCATTTCTTTACTAGTCTTCCGTAGCAGCAACATACTTCTACTTCTCCGTTGTTGAAAGTGCAACAACACTTTTTGATTTTTGAAACCTGTTCCATGTTTATATTCCTCCAATTTTCCACAAGAATACATATCCTATAGTGCTCCCCATGTTATCTCTATCACCGCCATATCCGTATCAACATATCTCTTGTAGCAATGTTTGAACCAATTAAAGCATAATGCTTGATTTGTGGTACCTCTCAAATATCTCGAGAATCCATTTTACCGCCAACTAATGTTCTTTTCCGGGATTTCTCGTCCATGCAATTGCCATAACTCCTTGGATCGCATGTAATATTAGGCCTCGTGCGTACCATTGCATACATTAAGCTTCCAACTCGGCCGATGCATATGGAACTTAGACATATAATCCATGTCTTCTTGGGTCTTTGGGCAGCATCTCCTTACTAAGTTTGAAATGGCTAGCAAAGGTGTACTAACAGGTTTTGCATTGTGCATATTAAATCTTTTCAACACCTTTTCTATGTATCTATTCTCGAGAGTTGTTGTTAATTTACGATTTTTCCGTCTCTAGTTATCCTCATACCAAGGATTTGTTTTTGCAGCCTCAAACTTTTCCACATGCAATGAATTTTCCAATTTTCTTTTGAGCACATTTATTTCTTCATGTTAGATCTCCGCAACAAGCATGTCATCTACATAAATAAATAATAATATTATATAGCTGCCATCATTTTGCCTTTTTAGATAAACACAATGAGAAGAGTGACATCTTAGTATAACCTTTTTTTAGACACAAACTTGTCAAATTTTAGATATTGACTGCCTTGGAGCCCGTTTTTAAGCCATACAAGCTCTTCTTTAATCCGCAAACCAATTTTTCTTTCCCTTTGACCCTCACATCCTTCGGTTGCCGCATGTATATCTCTTCCTCCAAATCTCCATGGAGAAATGTTGTTCTTACAAAACTCACTAAGATGTAAATCTTCCGCCGCTACAAGACTTCTAAGATAGTTCTGATTGAAGTCATCTTAACAATGAGGAAATATTTCAATAAAATCAATACCTTTCTTTGTGCAAACCCCTTCACCACAAGTCTAGCTTTGTACTCTCTTTTTCTCCATATATTCTTCCTTCAACCTATAAACCCATTTATTCTACAATGAAGTTTTTACCACAGTAACCCCAATCCAAGTCCCAAGTCCGTTTCATGCATTAAGGAGTCCACTTTCATCCATCAGCAGTTCCCGCCCTTCCCTCGATTTCAACTTGGTATCGTTTCTTCATAACATTTGGGTTCACCACCAACACACAATAAATAATATAATGAAGGAGAGTATCGTCAGGGGGTCTACTTATCCCTGCAGATCTTCTAACACCACTTAGGTGTTTGAGGTGCATGTTGTTGTTGTGGTGGTTGCCGCCGCCGTGATTGTTGATTATTATCATTTTTAGGCACCTTACTTTTTCGCTATCTCATCAAGAACCGCGTATTCCTTGCTTTCTTTTTACTATTTTTCCCCGCAACTCATTTTATACAAGCACTTTTCATTGAATATTACATCTTCCGCTCCTAATGATTTTGGGATTTTCATAATCATATAAGCGATAACAAAATCATTAGCACCATAATATCCAATAAAAGTTACATTTTCATTTTGCCTTCAAGCTTTGTTCTATTTTTATTAATATGGACAAAGGCTCCACAACCAAATGGCTTTAAAAAGGAGTAGTTTACCTTTACCTCGTCCATTCTTCTTCCTCCGGAATACCACCATCCAAGGAACTTGAAGGCCCTCTGCTTATTAGATAAACAACAGTATCTGCGCATCTACCCAAAATTGTAAAGTAACTTCGCATGCAATCTCATGTGCACTCTGTATGCCCATGATTTTTCTATTCATCCTTTATGACACACCATTTTTCTCGGTGGTGTTCTTGGAACTGTCATTTACCTCTCATGCTCGAACAATACCTATCAAACTCTTTGTCGCAATATTCACCCTCCATTTTTCTGATCCGATTACTTTAACTTCTTTCCTATCTCAATATCAACCAAAGCTTTCCATTTCTTTAAAGTATCAAATTAATTTATTTATTTTGAATACAATAAATCCAACTTTTTTCAAACTTGCATCCTCAATAAACGTAACATAATAGCGAGAGCCACCAAGAGATGATACCCCAGTAAAACCATACATTCGTATGTGCATGTGCTCCAAATTTTCGCTCTTCTCTTTTTCTTTCCCAACTCTAAGAAATCAATCTCTTTTGTTTTCCATAAATGCATCATTTAAATCCAAATCAACATCAAACCCGGCAACAAATTTCTTGAGTGAAGAATCTTCATCCCCTTCTCACTCATATGTTCGAGCCTATGATGCCATAATGTCGTGACTGGGCTTCCTTTGGTAAGCAAAGCATTTATCAGAAAGAAATACCATTGCATAAATACAATGTACCAACCTTTTCTCCTTTTGCTATTGCAGTTCCTTTGGTGACCTTCCAAGCTTTATCTCAGAAAGTTGTCACACAACCTTCACCAACTGAAATCGTCCTTCGTTGAAATCCGATTTTTCTTTAGATCCGGAACATGCCTTACCTCCTTTAGTAGCCATTGGTTTACATTCTCATGTTTTACAAGAACTTCCACTCATTCCAACAATTTTACAATGGTTTATCATCACCCAAATGAACTTGTCCAAAATCTCCTTGAACATAGTCATGAAAATATTTTTTATCGTGTGGCATGAATGAAGCTCCTAAATCTACAACCCAAGAATCAATAACATTTTTCGAAAGAAAGGAATCAAAGCATCTTGTAACACATCACCCGTCACATTTGCTTCATGATTATTTTCTTGTGCATCTCCTTCTTTTCCTTCCGAGATATACAATCTTTCTTTAGGTGTCCTTTCTTTCCACATTTCAAAGAGACACTATCCCCGATCCTGACTTGGATCTCGCCTTTCCTTGATTTACCGCGATATCCCGAGCTCTTCCTCTTTCCATTCCTCTTCCCCTAGACTCTGCACTCAAAGCATTACTTGATGTCTCACCTCGCAGCTTTTCCGTCACATTTCCTCGCTAAGGATAGCACCGACAACATCATCAAACTTAACGTACTAGATCCAGTATTACGTAGTTACTAATGGCCATAACTAAACCATTCCAAATTTTGAAATGAGCACAAAAATAACAAAGCTCTTAACTTCATCATCAAAGTTTACCCCTACAGAACTTAACCGACCGGGTAACCGTATTAAAATCGCTAAAATGGTCCTACTGCATCCACCTTCAAATATCTTCATATAAAATAGTCGTTTCATAAGAAATACCTTGTTTGAGGCCGAGGGTTTTTCATATAGTTTCGCCAACGTCTGAACAAACCTCATGTTGCTGTTTCCTTTGAAATATTGAAGGAAATCGACGTGGAAAGGCACAACCGATCGTTCCGAGTGCCTTTCTATCAAGAATATTCCATTCTCGCGTCCGTCATGGTCGCCATATTCTTGCTTTTTCCGTTCAATGGTAGGTACATATATTTCCGATATAGATAATTTACGCGAGAAGTTTTTGGTCGTTAAATTTCTCACCCTAAACTTATCATCTTCCGCCATTGCTCCTACCGAACCAGAACCTTCTTTCTCGCGAGTTTATCGCCCAAAATATACCTTTGGCTCTCATACTGGCTTGTTAGAAATTAAATATTACGCAGCAATGCAATAGGATAAAAATATGCGGGAAAATACAAGCACATAAAACATATAAACCGCAGAGACACAACATACGTGGTTCACCCGCCTTTGGGCTATGTCCACCCCGAACAGCCGTCCTTCCTTTCATTATCCATTGAAATGAAGAGACAAAACCTACAACAGCATCCGCCGTAATATGGATTTTTTTTCTCTCAGCGCTCTACCTATCCGTTTCTCGCTCAGAGAATACACATACTATGCGCAACCAAAATACAAGCACTTACAAAAGTGAGGCCGTCTTCAGGGCAAAAACCCTAAACCAAACATAACTTCTACCGTCGCATCATCCGCCTATCAAACGACCTTGCATTGACCAGAAATTATTATACTTTTACAAGGCAATTCTTACATCTATTTTTGGCTTCCGGGGGCGCTGGCCTCGCACCCCCACCGCCGGCTCCCCCGACCCCCGCACAGTGGGGGAACAAGGGCACCGCACGTGTGCAAGGGTGTACACTCTTCCGGGGTATACATCCAACTAAAACAAGGATGTCCGAATCGCAAAAAATCAGGCTCCACACCCAACAACTAGGCACGACGGTTGGCGCAAGTTACGAGCACAGCATCGGCCAATCGCCCAATTTTTCCAACTGGGGCATGCTCATTATGTGAATGTTTCCCAAACAAGCCGCACCAACCGTTGCTAGACCTTTTAAAGCTCAGTTAAATGCAAGCCATCCTAATTTCTAAAAAATTCTAATCTTTCAACTGCTAATGATGTTCATATGAACATGTTTCTAGGTGTAAAGCGGAAAAATGGTTATCGAATGGAAATAAAGGAAACAGGTGAAGAAGACGCAGTTGTCATGGAAAATGAGAGATGCATGGAAGCTCAGACATTATGGACTGGGAAAAAAATTCTTCATGACACCATGCCTCGCAGCCCTCAACCGTAGCCGCCTCGCAATACTTCGATCGCATTCGGATGAAGATCATTCTTCGTGATCAGAAACTCGAAATTGATGCTTCGTACGTTTACTTCATATCAGATCACAAGAGGGGGGAAACACCAGTCGAACCGGTACCCATCCCACCATGGAAAACATGACAATGGTGGACGTACGCGGTGGTAATATGTCGAGGGGCATGAAAAGACTGTGTGAAGTAGGAAAGTGGATATCCAAACTATCCCTGACTTGTCACTAAAAGTAGTGCTACACACCATCACGTGAGTTGCGGGATCACTACACCGCATGAAGCAACAAAACACAGCTTCTTCTTACAAGAGATTGTTTAACACCGACCCTCTACAACCGGGTAGAGGAAGTGACAATCAATATGAAACGTCAACCGACGAAATGCAAGAAGGGAAAACTAAATCGCCTTTGGATATGGATCCATCCCGGTATCGCTCTTCCCGGAACGAATGTCAATTTTCCGAACACAAGAAGTGATAGTACCAACACCACCGCGAAAGACAAAAGAGCCACTACGGGTTCACAGGGCAAAGACCGACAGCGAGGGGCAGCCAATGATGTCCCGGAGACCGGAGTTCTTTGATTGGCTCCACCGAAAAACCTATTTGGAGGATTGGCCCTACTTTGGCATAGATTTCAATGTGATCCGGACCTCCTACCGTGAAAGGAGAGGATTGGGATGAAGCACTTGGCAAGACTCACTTTTTATTTTTTATGAGTATTATGTTTTTTTTGTGATGTATGTTCCGACATTAAATCCATGTGTTATGTAGATGTTGGCCCGTAAAGACCTTCGTGTATATCTCATAGGTGGGGTGAGTCCTTACATTTCTTGATATTTTCCCCTCATGGTGAGAGGGGAGGCGAGGAGGAGGAAATTCATGCGCAACTCCGGAGGGAATCTCTCATGGAGTTCCCGCATTGCGTGATTCGAAAATGTTCCTCATGCGTATCAAATACATATTGTAGGGATGCTAAACCGAGTTCACCGTTCGTCGAGGTAGCTTTCGTAATGGTAGTATGTCGTTGCGTAATTATGAATTATAGATAAATCATTCTTCCTTAGACAGTTATCTAGAACAACAAAGTTAAAGACTTCACGACTATCTTTCCTAACTATAATAGACACACGTAATGAAACAAGAACCTTACTTCGAGTCCAAGCGGTTCCAAAGTCTCCTTCGTCTCACGTAGCTTTAAATTCCGTACTCGCCAGTGCACACCCTTGCAAGAATGAACACTAAACAACAAGAGATAGCAATAATACAGATGCCTATTCAAGTTATTTAGCTAAGCATAACCATATACATCAACTAAGAAATCATGATATGATAAATCAAAGTTTATACGTATGCATATAGGGAAAAATAAGTAGTAATATTTACTAATGATAGAAAAGGGAGGTTACAACCTGATTGATTTAGTGTCACCATCTCCAGCAGTAATCCCGGCCCCCACCAAATGCGATATCTCCAAGAATATGTCACTCAATTCAACCTCTAATTGAAATTCCACCAACATTTCTCTACCTAAATTCTTCCTTCTCAAACACTAAGATCTCGTGCTCAATTTATAGAGGAGTTGAAGGTAGTTTTACAAGCAATGACTTTCCACAATAGACAAGACATTTTCCTTAATTCTCAGATGTCAAATGGACACATGGATTCAAATTTTGAGACATATGAACTCTTCTAGAAGGCACTAGCCATGGAGATTCCGGAACAACGAGAATTTCACTCCCCAATGTGACCAACGTACCTATGTTGTTAGAAGCACAGTGCTACCAATGGGGCTACCTACATATGCAATGCACTTAGTCCCTTTAGAGGCACCTGATGAGCTCTCATATCATATATTATAAACTTCAAATCTTGTAAACCTTTGCGTATGAAATTATTTGAATGATTTGTCTTGTCCTTTGTCTTAGGGTACAACAATTGAAATGAGGATGATAGACCCTATTCATTGGTGTCAGAGATGATGCCCGCTAACCAAATCATTGGGAATGGTGCCCAAATTTACCTATAACAATTGCCCCCTAAAGCATGAAGTTAGAATAATAATAACAATATTTTAATTGAGATGCTTTAAACCTGATGGATGGAGATGAAGTGGAGTGACCGCATCAACGACAATACATTACATCATGATATATCCTCTCGATCATAATTGGCCGAGGTAGGCATTCCCATGTTCAACACATAAACAATCTAATAACATGTACATAATTTAGAAAGTCATCTACATTGGAATGTTGCACAATACGTACATGCCTACGTATATAGGCCATGTTCAAGATGAGACGATTCGTATGTAAGGTCACTCATATAGATGGCGAACAATCCTCGAAATCGCTGCCCCTGATGGTTGAAACTAGATCCGATTGCCTTCTTATCTCATTCACTCAATCATTCGGGTACAAGTCTAGCCATGTGAATATATGATTTGTAGTTGAACATGGAGACTTCGTTTGATTACCACCAATGATGTGAGCCATATTAACAAACATGAGAGAACCACCATTAATTTCAATGGCCCTCAAGAATCAAGTACATTTCCTAAGGCGTGAATAGATGATTTGATGTCGAACGCTCAACAAAATATTTCAAATTAAAAGTCCGAAAGCAAGGATCTTGTTTTCAATACCGTAACAAGCCTCATGGTATTGAACTGGGAGTGTTTCTAAGTGAACTTCCTAGATAATGATTTGTTGTCGATAGGAAGCCACCTTATTGAAAAAAATGAGCAACGATTTCGTAGGCAAAGGTATGACTTGATATAGCAATTTTTGAGGATGACTACCATGAGAATGAAGGCTTATGAGTATTTCGTAAGGATGAGTATTCACCGGATGAATTCTCTTGAACATATTGGCAACACCGAGATGAGTTGGCGCATTGACCCAAAACCGGACAGGTATGATGAACCATAGGTATGAATGAACCGTCAAGAAGATTACCCAACCCAAACAAATTATGGTGATGGAGTGTGATGGAGTGAAGTGTCATGTTCAAGAGCACCTGCCATTTCACACTTTGCCTAATTTTCCCAAATTTTCTTTCCCCGGTCATTTGTCAACTAGTACCTCTTTATTTTTTAACAAGCTTGAGGAGGATAAAATTTTTCTGATATATAATTCAACCCTTTGGGTGAATAAAGTATCACAATCTTCTAATAATTTAATGAGTCTAGAGATGAATGGGAACTCGATTCTTGCCATGATCAACAAGCCCGTCGCTATTTTATATTTTAACGAGCCTAACAACAAAGGATGCCCCCGCCTTTTTCACATATTTAGAGAGTTTGAAAAAGAGGACGAAAGAAAAATCCATAAGTACTCTTTCGTAAAGTTGTCGCTTAGATCCGAAAAAAAGTAAAATAATATATGAGAGAATCTCTTTAGTCATGTTCGACCAAGGTATTCCTTTTTCTAAGGGGGCCTCAATTCATCTCACTTCCGTAAAAGGGTTAAACTTATACCAAGTAGATATCAATTCATTTACTTTTACAAGCTCGAAAAGACAAGGCTCGGTAATCTTTTCACACATTATTGTCCGAAAAGAGCCGAAAGAAGATCCTGTGGGTTCCTTTTTCACTGTTATCGAAGCTCGAAAAAGGGATAAAAGTTTGTTTCAAATCCTTTTTTTGTTTTTAACAATGCTCGAAAAATAAGGAGAAAAAGTATGCTTTGTGGTCAAGTCATTCTTGAAATAAATCTGCACGACTAATCTGTTCATCTTTGTAAGACCTGTTCAGAACAACATCAAATGGATTAAAAATACTTGTTTCATGATAAAAAACATAATAAAACAATATCCATAGCAATAAATTCAATTTGCAAATAATTAAATGACTATTAAAAGTAGTTTTACTATTCATTTTTACCATTTCATAGTTACCATTTGCATTTTGGATCTCTGAACCTGATTTTTCCCCCGAACTTCAGCTGCTGATCATGATTGTTTCTATGGACAAATTTTGTTGCCGTTTGATCCATGTTAGTGATATGAACCTCCTCTTTCCTTCAGTAATCATTTCATTTCCAATTTCTGCAAATTTTCAGGGTTTTAAGGTCCCTAGGTTAAATTTTTACCAAAGAGAGGGCAACGCACCCTTGGATATTGAAACTTGCATTGCACAGCAAGTAGTTTGAATGCTACTTGCATACACAATGCATTGTATCTTGTTAGGGATTGCGTTGGACACAATCTAGATTTTTGTTTTTTGCATTATGCCCAAAATCTGCCCAATTCTTTGCAATGAATGGAATCTAATGGTTCTTATGGTTGTATTTCAGGTTTCCATTGGATTAAAATGGTGTTTACATGGAGGGAAAGATAACATGAAGAACAGGATATGATTTCCCTAAATGATCCGGGTATAGTAAGAGCCTTAAGAGATTGTGGACTACTTAATTACTTCAGGTTGTCAGGGATGAGGCAACAAATAGAACTCTTGGAGTTCTTAGTTTGAGCATGGGATCCAGCTATCGAGGCATTTCATATTAATAACCAAGTGGTTTGCATAACAATCGAGGGTGTATACTTTCTCACAGGTTTGTCGAGGAGAGGCTTTCCTATTTCGATCTCAGGGTCTATTGTTGGAGGAGAGACAATGAGAGATTATGTTTTACAACATTGTTATCCAGGGGCAGAGCCAAGAAAATATGGAAAGATAAACATCCGAGATGTTAGAGATTTTCCTTTTAGAACTATCCTTTTCATGATTGTAAAACTTGTCGGCACCGTTACACTACATGTAGCGAATATATCATATATGCAGTACGCGCTAGAGTGCCTGGAACCAGCAATCTTCAATTGGTTTGAAGTTGTTCTTTCTCAGATAAGGGAACAACTAAACAAAGCAAATGGAGGAAGGAAAAATAATTTCAGTTATGGTTTGATCCTTATATCCTTCGCATTAGAATGGATTCCATTGATGCAACCACAACATGTGACACTTGATGTGTCTAATCCTAGAGGTCCATGGATGCAGAGATGGGTAGAACTCATGGTTAGGCATGCAAGCCAATCTACCATTGTGTTCTTGACTGCGTTCTTTGCCTAGTTTCAGTGACAGATTGTTGCCATTGATGAGTATGCATACACAGGCATTGATTTCTGAGGAGATCTAGATTTAGCATTACCATAATGTGCTCAGTGGGGTGCAATGGGTAAGAATGTTTTGACCATGTTTTTTATTTTCTTAAGTTTTATACAATATTTTTGTATTTTTGATGTTTTCCCAAGACTAAACTAAATGTTTGATGTAATGCAGATGTTGGTCGTGTTCAACCAGTAGAAGAACCGGGGCGTGAAGCAGATGTGACAGCAGAGAGGGCTACCAGGGGAGCAGTCCTTCAGGATCTTGATATGGCTGAGACTCTAGTTGAGCTTCGGTAGCACGTAAAGGGTTTAACCTTCAAAATTTTGGATTGTTGTATCGAAGAGTTACCCATGCGACTGCAGTGACACACTATTGGGGTTCCTAACCACTGTATGCGGTTACTACGTAGGATAGCTAGATCTATAACATGTTACCACGATCACCACTAGTTTACTTTTGAAATTTTGCATACATTTTGAGGTCAGATGACCAATGTGTCTTGGGCAACTTTTTTTGTAAAAACCTATAACTATCTATCTATATGATTTCAACAATTTCCTATGTTTATTGTGCAATCCTATTCAATGATGTGAATGTTTTCTTTACATATGTTGCAAATGTCTGTCTAAAACTTGATTAGCTAAAGAACCAGTCAATGTGTTCAAATTTCTGGAAATATGCTGATATTGAATAAAATAAAAGTGTCTTTCAGAAAGTTGAACTCTTAGGAACAATCTATGAAATGTTGGATTTCTAACCGTATAAACACTAGTAAGTTGTAATACCACAAGTTGTGAGTCTAACCTTATCATGATATGATTAATATCAAATTAAATGGCATCAGAGAAAATTTTGATCAAAGCGCTATACTCAGCGATATTGTTTGTCGATATACCAATACAAATCCCTTGAAAACTCACTAACTCGCCGCTCAGAGTGAAAATTTCCCACGCTGCAGAGGATAGATTCTGCGTACTATGAATAGCACCATCAGCATATCCAAAAAAGGGTTTTGAATATTCAGACATCTGCGATGAAATGTAAAGTGGATTACTAACGTCAAGAAAACTCTAAAAATAAATTAAGATAGTGAATGCAAATCAACAACATATATATACAATATAATAAAAAAATTACTAAGCTCATGATTAAGCATAGTAGCGTTTCAAATACAACCCATTTCTAGGTTGCGCCAATGGAATTACATAGTAATCAACCAACTCATTGGCACCCTTAGCAAGAACTCTTTTGAAAATATAGGGGCCATGCCATAATGGCTCAAACTTTCCTGTACCTATTACATCAGCTTCTTGATCATAAAGAAGGACCAAGTCGCCCTCTGAGAAAATGTGTGGCTGGACATTTTTGTCGTATTGCGCCTTTATACGTCCCTTATGCGCTTTGTTGGCCAATTGGGCTTCATGACACGTTTCATCAAGATGGATGACGTTAAGGAGATGTGCTTCTTATTCTGAGGTGTCAAGTAACAAGTCAATTACGAGTTTTAATGACAATATTTCACATTGGATTGGTAAGATAGCTTCTAGATGATACACCAATTGAAAAGGAGTAAATCCAGTTGCATTTCTCATCGAGGTTTGATACACCCACAAGGCAGAGCACAGGATAAAATTCCAATTTCTTTTACGAAATCCTATCATTCATTGAAGCATACGTTTAAGAATCTTGTTGATACCTTCAACTTGTCCATTTGATTGTGGATAATAAGGAGTAGAATTATCATGCAACAATCCTAACTTGGCAGTTAATTAAGTCATCATATGATTGCGAAAATGCTTCCCATGATATGTAACTATAGCCTGTGGGACTCCAAACCATGCAATAACATGATTAAAGAAAAACAATGCAGTTGTCTGTCCTGTGTTGTTGAATGTAGGCATCGCTTCGGCCCATTTGGTAAAATAGTCGACTGCGACAATAATATAACCATGCCTCCCAGATGAACGAGGGTTACAAATCATGAAGTCAATACCCCATTTCTAAAATGGTCCCATAGAGACAACAAGATGCATTGGTGTTGGCGGTTTGCGGATTTTACGATCAAAGATATGGCATGCATGATAAGATCTAACTGCGAGGATGCAGTCTCAAAAATCAGGAAAGCGAAAGTACTGCGAGAGTATCTTTCCTGCTGCGCAAAGAGTATATCCAAATAAATGTCCACCAAAAGCCCCAGCATGACAATCATTTAAACCCTTTTCAACCTCCTTATGAGTGAGGCACCTCCTTAAAATGGTATGGACACCACGTCGATAAAGTGTATCGCTAATGATCAGATAATCTTTGGCTTGGTATCGAATACATCGCTATTCATAGTGAGAGGTATCATGATCCAGGTGGATATTGGTGGTCACCCGCCTATTCCACTTGGGGCTCCACAATTGTCTATTTCAGTTTTTCAGTTTCGGCACAGTTTACTATTTTTAGCAGTTTTTCGGGTCCTAAACTTCCGGAGCCGTTTTGAGGCCCTAAACGACGTTTTTTGGGAAAACAGAGGGCAACATGGGTCCATGGACCGATGTTGCCCGTTCCAAATTTGTAGTCCTCGGATAGATCTTTCTAATGAGGTATGGTACGCGTCAAACGGAGATCGTATGCCAAAGTTACGCCCCTGGGAAGTTGAAACACCAATTTACCCAAACGGGGCCCATAGTTTTGGCGCTTCATCTCCTAGGGTTAGGGTTTTGGATGTTTAGGATTTCCCATCGTTTCTAAATGATAAATAGGCCCTCGAGCCTCATTGTAACTCAGTTCAGAGGCCTGTAGCCGCCACATCTCTTCTCAGAGATAGCTACCAGTGCCCTAGCTAGTTTTATTTCCATTCTGTCTGTAAGCAAATTTCAGTTCTTTGATATTAATGAAATGAAGTGTTATTTCCGCTGCATCTCTGTATTTATGTTTATATGTTTATTATGTTGCGTTCCTGCATAAATCCGGATCAGTGGTATCAGAGCGGTCTGCTTTTTCTCGATCCTTCTTTGCATGTCCCCAACGAGGTCGGGGTATAAGGAGCTAGGGCTCGATCTGGTGGAACCTTTGCAAGATCAGCCTCGCAAACCCCGACGGACGCCCATGGGGGACGAAAAGAAAGATGAGGGAGCAGGAGATCCTATAAAAATATTGCTCGAGGAGGCCCTCGAAAAACAAAGGAACGCGATGATGGATAGTTTTGCTCAGATCCTTCAACGGCTGCCCACCGGCGGCGCATCTGCATCCAGTAGCCACTCTGGAGTTGCGACTCCCTTTAAGGTACAAGTAAATTTTGACATACCCATATTTGAGGGTCAAATAGACGCAGATGCCGTAGATAGATGGTTGAATCTATTAGAAGGATATTTCTCTGTTCATGACTTTTCAGACCGGGAGAAGATTATTTTTGCACTCCTCAAAGCTACCCCCCATGTTAAGGACTCGTGGGAAACCTACTGTGAGAACAAGGACCAGACAGAACCCTCTCTGTTCTCGGCCGTACCAACTTGGAATTCTTTCCGAGACGCCGTCAAGGAACAGTACTATCCCGTGGGGAGCTATGAGAACAAGTACATACAATGGACCACGCTGCGACAACAAAGGGATCAAGATGTGCACGAGCTGACGAATCTGTTCCATACCCTGCGCACAAAGTTGGGTATCAAAGATTCAGAGAAACATTGGGTGCTAAAGTATCGCAGCTGTCTGCACAGATACATTCAGGAGGAAATGGAGTTCCTCGACATCTCCTCGCTTGGTACGGCATACCGGTATGCTGCCAAGATTGAGCAGAAATTCAAACAGAAGAAGCGAGACTTTGGATTTGCGAATCAAAAGCAAGGAAAAGGTGCTTCCAAACCGCAGAACAAAGGACAGAGCCAAGGCATGGCGGCTAAAGACAACCCGTCAAAGCCACAAGAAAAGAACAACACCGTAAAGCCAAAGAAGGACACGGGAAAGTGGTGTGAGTTCCATAATAGCTCCACTCACAACACAAGTGAGTGTCGGGCCAAGCAGTCGCTAGTGGCCGAGATGAGGGCTTCTGAGTCAGATGCATGCTCTGACTCCGAATCAGAACCTGAAAAGGGGAATGAAAAAGGGAAACAGATTACTGATGCGGAGCTCAACGCCACTGTTGCCACTACAAAGGTCCAGAAGGAGGAACCGGAAGATCCAGAGGAGGAGGAACGTCTCTTCCACTCCCAGATGTGGGTAAAGGGCTCCCCTGTACAGTTCATTGTCGACAATGGGAGCCAAAAGAACCTCATTTCAGCAGACGCCGTGAAGCGGTTGGGCTTGCCGACCACAGCTCACCCACATCCACACACCATCGGGTGGCTTCACCAAGGACGAGATCTCCGCGTCAGCCAGCAGTGTCGCCTTCCCTATAGCATCAAGCCCTTCACGGATGAGGTATTATGTGACGTTGCTCCTATTGATGTTTCTGATGTATTATTAGGACAACCATACTTGTGGAAGCGTCATGCCGTGTATGAGTCTCGACCTCGTGCTGCTATTGTTACTTTGGGAAATAAGTTGTACAGGATACTAGAGGTACCACCTCCTGCCGCTATCTCTTTGGTTACTGCAAAACAATGCAGTAAGCTCATTTCCCAAACCAGGAAATTCGTTTTCCTGATGATCCGCCCCCAGGGCAAGAAGAAGACCGTGGCCACGACCTCCAGACAGGGCTCCTCTGCACAACAACAACAAATGGATAAGGTTGTGGAGGAGTACGGGGACATCTTCACCTCACCCACAGGGGTTCCTCTGCACTGTCAGGTCAAGCACCCGATTGATCTGACCCCAGGTGCGCCGCTACCCAATGGACCGATCTATCGACGCTCTGTTCTAGAAAATGATGAAATCAAGAGGCAGATTCAGGAGCTGTTGCAGAAAGGTCACATCAGACCAAGTTCATCACCCTGTGGGAGCCCGATCGTGTTGGTACAGAAGAAGGATGGGACGTGGAGACTCTGTATTGACTATCGGGTGCTGAACAAGATCACTGTCTGGAATAGGTACCCAATCCCACGGATTGATGACCTTATGGATCAACTCAAAGGTGCAAAATATTTCAGCAAGATTGACCTGAAGTCTGGGTATCACTAGGTACCAATTGAACCCTCTGATGTGTGGAAGACGGCCTTCAAAGCCAAGGAAGGCCTTTTCGAATGGTTGGTCATGCCTTTTGGGTTGACGAATGCTCCCGCCACCTTCATGAGGATGATGGATGACATCTTGTGGCCATTCACCAACTCATTTGTAGTGGTGTACTTGGATGATATTCTGATTTTCAGCCAGACTTGGGAAGAGCACCTTCACCACATCCGACAAGTCCTCCAAACACTGCGGCAACACAAGTTGTGTGCCAATTTGGAGAAGTGCACTTTTGGCATGACCCAGGTTCAATATCTGGGATACATTATTGATGAAAGGGGGGTGCATGTGGATCCAGCCAAGATCCAAGTCATTCGGGATTGGCCAGACCCAACCACTATAACAGAGCTTCGCAGCTTTCTGGGTCTTGCTAATTTCTATCGGAGGTTCATGTTGGGATTCTCTCATATCACTTGGCCCTTGAGTCAAGTTACCAAGGGAGGAGCGAGAGAAATTTTTTTTTGGTCGGAACCTCAACAGAAGGCGTTCACAGAACTGAAAAACCGCCTCTGTTCTGCCCCAGTGCTCACTTTACCAGACTTGCAACAGCCATTTGAGATCGAGAGAGATGCCTCTGACTATGCTATTGGGGCAGTTCTTACTCAACAGGGACATCCAGTGGCATTTCACAGTGAGACATTGTCTGACACAGTTCGCAAGTACCCCACATATGATAAAGAAATGTACTCCATTGTGCAAGCTTGTCGACAATGGAAGCATTACATTTTGGGGAAGGACACAATCATCCACACAGACCACAGGCCCCTGCAGTTCATACAGACACAAGGGAAGTTGCAGAATGATCGCCATCAGAAGTGGTCTACATATCTGCAACAGTTTCATTTGAACATCAAGTATAAGAAGGGTAGCACCAATCATGTTGCAGACTGCCTCAGCCAACCACAGATCGTGGCGCTCACCACTGTACTCAATGCTTGTGGGCACGAGACTTCTGATTGGCCGCTTCTCTATGAGAGTGACCCAGAATTCGGCCAAACTTACAAGGCACTCCTGGGGGGTACGTAAGTTCCAAATTTTCACCTCCAAGATGCACTTTTATGTCACATGGGACACCTTTGTGTTCCTTCAAGCGAGCGTGCCAAGATGATATGGGAAGCACACTACAGTCGAGTCGCTGGGCATTTCGGGGTCGAGAAAACAGTGGCAATACTACAGAAGTATTTCTATTGGCCGAACCTTCGCAAGGATGTCGAGAAGCACATCAGATCCTGCACTGCTTGTGCCATTGCCAAACCGACCATCAAGAAGCAAGGCCTATATACTCCACTACCTACCCCTAGTCGACCGTGGGAATCCATCTCCATGGATTACATGCCGGGCCTGCCTTCTACTAAGAATGGAAATGACTGTGTTTTCGTGGTCGTTGACAGATTCTCGAAGATGGCCATCATGGCGGCCTGTAAGAAGAATATCACAGCAGAAGCCACTGCTAAACTCTTCTTTGAACGAGTGTGGGTGCACTTTGGGATCCCACAGTCTATCATATCAGATCGAGATAGCAGGTTCCTCAGCACATTTTGGTCCAGCCTTTGGTCGATGTTGGATACCAAGCTCACCAAGTCCACAGCTTTCCATCCCCAAACAGATGGCCAGACAGAGGTCGTCAACAGAATGATTGTACACATTCTGCGCATGTACAATTCAAAGCATCCTCGCACATGGGACGAGAGCCTCCTTTATGTACAACATAGTTATAATCGAGCTCTCCATAGTTCAATCGGCCATAGCCCCTTTCAGGTGGGCTTGGGATTCCAGCCACTATGCCCCATTGACGTAGCCATGCCATTTGCAGTTGCTCAGGCCAATTCAGCTCATGTCCAGTCTGAAGTTGACAAAGCCAGTAGCTTCATCGAGCGCATTCAACACATCCGCCAACAAGTTCATGATATATTGGACAGAGCCAATGCCAAGTACAAGCAACGCCATGATCAACATCGGGTGCCACACAACTTCCAGGTGGGCGACAAAGTATGGCTACATTTGCAGAAGGAGCGCCTCACTGGACCCCACCGCAAGCTTCGCCCGCTCCGATACGGGCCGTACACCATCACCAAGGCCGTAGGGAACAATGCATTCGAGCTCAGTATTCCACCATTCCTTGGTCTGCACCCAGTCTTCAATGTGGATCGCCTTCGTCCTTACTTCCCACCTCTACTGGACACCTCGGACATTGCAGAACAACTCACACCAACCGAGTTAAATCCAGACTGCATGGAACAGGCCACCACAGATTGCATCATGGACATGCAAATCAAGAACACTCGCCAGCACAAGATCCAACTATATCGGGTTGTCAAAGCTGGCCAACTCCTGCACCAAGGAAAGTGGTTCACCAGGGACCAAGTTCAGCAGAAATTTCCTCATCTCATGGAGGAACTTAACGCAATGGGGACCATTGCTTCCTAAGGGGGGAGGAATGATACAGGTGGATATTGGTGGTCACCCGCCTATTCCACTTGGGGCTCCACCATTGTCTATTTCAGTTTTTCAGTTTCGGCACAGTTTACTATTTTTAGCAGTTTTTCGGGTCCTAAACTTCCGGAGCCGTTTTGAGGCCCCAAACGACGTTTTTTGGGAAAACGGAGGGCAACATGGGTCCATGGACCGATGTTGCCCGTTCCAAATTTGTAGTCCTCGGATAGATCTTTCTAACGAGGTATGGTACGCGTCAAACGGAGATCGTATGCCAAAGTTACGCCCCTGGGAAGCTGAAACACCAATTTACCCAAACGGGGCCCATAGTTTTGGCGCTTCATCTCCTAGGGTTAGGGTTTTGGCTGTTTAGGATTTCCCATTGTTTCTAAATCATAAATAGGCCCTCGAGCCTCATTGTAACACAGTTCAGAGGCCTGTAGCCGCCACATCTCTTCTCAGAGATAGCTACCAGCGCCCTAGCTAGTTTTATTTCCATTCTGTCTGTAAGCAAAATTCAGTTCGTTGATATTAATGAAATGAAGTGTTATTTCCGCTGCATCTCTGTAGTTATGTTTATATGTTTATTCTGTTGCGTTCCTACATAAATCAGGATCATATCAGGTCGAAAAGTTTGAGTTTGGAGATAAATGATGAAATCCCCATACCAAGGATTAGATGATTTGATCAGAAATAGAGACTTGTCAGGAATTGATGGTTTCGACATAGTGGCAGTACTATCAGAGGGAAGGTCGCAGAGAAGCTCAACCAAAACTAAAGACTTCATTAATCTGGGTTTGATGAATTCCAAATCAAATTCCTGCAAAATGAAAATCCATTTTTAATATTTCCCCCGTAGCAATTGACGTGATAAGATATAAGTCATGGGGTTGCAATCCAAAACGATAGTGGTTTTTCGAATCAGGATATAATGGCGAAATATTTGGACAGCTTGAACAACTGCCAAGGCAAGATTTTCTACGTATGAATACTTAACTTCCATATCATTGAGATTATGACTCAAATAATAGATCGGATTTTCAATTCCATCTTCTACTTGGACCAATACCATAGCAATGGTCATTTCAGCTGCGATGATGTATAGGAAATAATCATTTTGATAATTAGGGGGGTACATTAATGACGTTGGGATAAGGGTTTCCTTGACAACATCAAAAGAAGCTTGCACAACTTGGTCCCAATGGAAGGAAACCCCCTTTTTCAAGAGTCTAGTAAATCCTTTAGCCATTTTTGCATGGTTTGGAATGAATCTTCTTAGGAAGTTAGATTTTCCTAGAATTTTCTGTATCTAAAGTAAATTTGATGGCACAGGAAAATCAAGAATGGCTTGAACCTTCAATGGGTCGATTCGAATTCCTTCTTTTGAGACTATGAATCCATTTGATTGTGGATAATAAGGAGTAGAATTATCATGCAACAATCCTAACTTGGCAGTTAATTCAGTCATCATATGATTGCGAAAATGCTTCCCATGATATGTAACTATAGCCTGTGGGACTCCAAACCATGCAATAACATGATTAAAGAAAAACAATGCAGTTGTCTGTCCTGTGTTGTTGAATGTAGGCATCGCTTCAGCCCATTTGGTAAAATAGTCGACTGCGACAATAATATAACCATGCCTCCCAGATGAATGAGGGTTACAAATCATGAAGTCAATACCCCATTTCTAAAATGGTCCCATAGAGACAACAAGATGCATTGGTGTTGGCGGTTTGCGGATTTTACGATCAAAGATATGGCATGCATGATAAGATCTAACTGCGAGGATGCAGTCTCAAAAAATTGTAGGCCAAAAGTAATTGGCGCAGAGTATCTTCTGCGCAGTAGCATATCCAAATAAATGTCCACCAAAAGCCCCAGCATGACAATCATTTAAACCCTTTTCAACCTCCTTATGAGTGAGGCACCTCCTTAAAATGGTATGGACACCACGTCGATAAAGTGTATCGCTAATGATCAGATAATCTTTGGCTTGGTATCGAATACATCGCTATTCATAGTGAGAGGTATCAGGTCGAAAAGTTTGAGTTTGGAGATAAATGATGAAATCCCCATACCAAGGATTAGATGATCTGATCAGAAATAGAGACTTGTCAAGAATTGATGGTTTCGACGTAGTGGCAGTACTATCAGAGGGAAGGTCGCAGAGAAGCTCAACCAAAACTAAAGACTTCGTTAACCTGGATTTGATGAAATTCCAAATCAAATTCCTGCAAGGCAAAAATCCATTTTATGTTCCAGCGCAACGATTGACGTGATAAGATATAAGTCAGGGGGTTGCAATCCGAAACGAAAGTGGTCTTTCGGAGCAGGATATAGTGGCGAAATATTTGGACAGCTTGAACAACTATCAAGGAAATCTTTTCTACGTATGAATACTTAACTTCCATATCATTGAGATTACGACTCAAATAATAAATCGGATGTTCAATTCCATCTTCTACTTGGACCAAAACCATATCAATGGTCATTTCAGCCGCAGTGATATATAGGAAATAATCATTTTGATAATTAGGGGGGTACATTAATGACACTTGAACAAGAGTATCCTTGACAGCATCAAAAGAAGCTTGCGTAACTTGGTCCCAATGGAAGGGAACCCCCTTTTTCAATAGTTGGGTAAATCCTTTATCAATTTCGGTGTATTTTGGAATGAACCTTCTTAGGAAGTTAGATTTTCTAATTTTCTGTATCTAAAGTAATTGATATTGAAGGAAAATCGGAATGGCTTAAATAAAGACCTTCAATGGGCATTTTTAATTCCTTCTTTTGGAACTAAGAATCCATTTGATTGTGGATAATAGGTAAATTATATTTTATTCAATCTAACGGCGATTAATCATAGGTCATCATATGGTGAAATAAAATGTTTATGATATGTAACTATAGCACATGGGGTTTATGGTTCGAGAATAACATGACGTTAAAAAGGTATACAAATGGGTTATACTGTCTGTGTTGTGGACTGTAAACCCCATCGCTTCGGCCCATTTGGTAAAATAGTCGACTGCGACAATAATATAACCATGCCTCCCAGATGAACGAGGGTTACAAATCATGAAGTCAATACCCCATTTCTAAAATGGTCCCATAGAGACAACAAGATGCATTGGTGTTGGCGGTTTGCGGATTTTACGATCAAAGATATGGCATGCATGATAAGATCTAACTGCGAGGATGCAGTCTCAAAAAATTGTAGGCCAAAAGTAATTGGCGCAGAGTATCTTCTGCGCAGTAGCATATCCAAATAAATGTCCACCAAAAGCCCCAACATGACAATCATTTAAACCATTTTCAACCTCCTTATGAGTGAGGCACCTCCTTAAAATGGTATGGACACCACGTCGATAAAGTGTATCGCTAATGATCAGATAATCTTTGGCTTGGTATCGAATACATCGCTATTCATAGTGAGAGGTATCAGGTCGAAAAGTTTGAGTTTGGAGATAAATGATGAAATCCCCATACCAAGGATTAGATGATCTGATCAGAAATAGAAACTTGTCAGGAATTGATGGTTTCGACGTAGTGGCAGTACTATCAGAGGGAAGGTCGCAGAGAAGCTCAACCAAAACTAAAGACTTCGTTAACCTGGATTTGATGAATTCCAAATCAAATTCCTGCAAAATGAAAATCCATTTTTAATATTTCCCTCGTAGCAATTGACGTGATAAGATATAAGTCATGGGGTTGCAATCCAAAACGATAGTGGTTTTTCGGATCAGGATATAATGGCGAAATATTTGGACAGCTTGAACAACTGCCAAGGCAAGATTTTCTACGTATGAATACTTAACTTCTGTATACGTGAGATTATGACTCAAATAATAATTTGATTTTCATTCCATCTTCTACTTGGACCAATACCATGGCAATGGTCATTTGGTTACGATGATGTAGGAAATAATCATTTTGATAATTATAGGTACATTAATAAAGTTTGGGATGGGGTTTCCTTGGCGGCATCAAAAATATGACATGACTTGGTCCCAATAGCGCCTTTTCAAGAGTCAAGTAAATCCTTTAGCTATTTTGGCATAGTTTGGAATGAACCTTCTTAGGAAGTTAACATTTCCTTGAAGTTTCTATATCTAAAGTAAATTTGATGGTGCAAGCAAATCAAGAATGGACTGAACCTTCAATGGGTCAATTCAAATTCCTTCTTTTGAGAATATGAATCCAAGAAAACGACCAGAACCAACACAAAACACACATTTATGTGGATTGAGGCATATTTTGTAGTGTCGGCAGCGTAATAAAATGGCTCTCGAGTGCATCGGGTGATCAGTTCGATTTCGTGAATGTGCTGATAAATCAGCTAGATAAGGTTGAACAATGTGCTTGATGTCATTGAAAGCATAGTCCATTGCTCTCTGAAAAGTTGCCCCAGTGTTCTTTAAACCAAACGGTAGTTTCTTATAATCAAATGTGCCCAGGGACAGATGAATGTTGTCTTATGTTGATCCTCTGGGCGGATATTGATTTGATTGTAGCCGGAAAATCCATCCATGAACGAAAATGTTTTGCATCTAGCACAATCGTCAATAATCTGGTCGATAAAGGGAGTAGGATAGTTGTCTTTTGGACAATAAATATTGACATCCCTATAATCTACGCACACTTTAATAGTTCCTTGCTTTTTCATGGCAGGAACAATATTGGAAACCCACTCAGTCAGCAGAACAGGGTATATGAAACCAACACACAAAAGTTTTTCAACTTCTGCTTTGATGGAAATGGATTTCTTCGGATGAACAGGATGAAGCCGTTGACACACCGATTTGACATCTGGATACATATTAATAGTGTGTTAAACAATACTAGTATCTATGCCTAGCATTTTCTCGTACGACCAAGCAAATACATCACGGAATTCACGAAATAGAGAGCGATATGATTTGAGTTCTGATGGAGAACAAGATACACCGACATGAATATTTTCTACAACGCCAGGTTTGGTTGAAATATCGATAGAAATGGTTTCTTCAATATTTGACATATTTCGCTTGGAATCGATTGCATTAATAAGTAAAGAATTCAAAAATAAATTTTTGATTGATGGGTGATATAGTTCACTAAGATAGTTTTCTTCATAATCGGGAATATTAGGAACGATAATAATATTCCCATGTTTCTCCTTACGACATCATGGCTTCAAACATTCTCATCCCTTGATACGAACATTGAGGAAAAAGGATCGAAGGGTACCAAAATCAGGAACGATCAACTTAAACATGATGCGATTTGATTCTCGCCCAAAATTTTGAATAGATTGATTGCTATACCCATTCTCGATAGGGTTGGGTGGTGAAAACCATCTGACGTAGTAATTTCAGAATCACCCATGTCTCACCAGGCAGGATAGAGTGGAAAGGATCATGTAGTTCATGTAACGGGTCTCTATACTTGCGATTTATGCGAGTCAAGTAGGCGGCGGTAATGCAAAGGTTCCCATAAGAGCGGAATCCTTTAAGAGTCCTACACCAATGTTATGAAGTTCTAGTTGGGGTATGTGAACAAACGGAATGCTTCCAGTTACCTGCGAAGCAGAGGGAAAGAAGGATAGCTGATTAATGACTGTGATAGTACCTTTATGTAGAAAGGCAATCATTCTAAAATATGTAGAAACAATTGCAATCATTGCATATACCCATGGCCTTCCAAGTAGAATATTGTAGTCAAGGGGTCCACCAACAACCTCAACATCAATATTCACTATTTTTCCCCCTAGTTCAACATGAAGGTTATTAATAATACCACAAGGTTTATATGTACGTCCATCAAATGCCTTCAACGTCGTTGATGATTGTGATAAGCGCGGTGAGCCAAGTGACTTCCAATAGTTTAGAGACATAATGCATGTAGATGCTCCCTCATCAATAATAGTTCAATGAACAAGGTGATTGAGAACATTTACTTGTATGGAGAATGTCAATTCTGCTGGTAGTTGCGGTACATAGCTCGTATGATTAAAGATGACAAGATTAGAATTAGTCGGATCAATTCCACCAATGGCCGAAAATAAAGCCTATTTTTGGGAGGGAAAATTTTGTAATACCTCAAGAGCAGACATAGCTGAAGGAGATTGAACTAAATCTTCAACTATATTATAATTTTGACAGCTCTTGCTCGAGGATTATATGTTGATTTATGAATTACTCCCTTTGGTGGCTTGATTGTCAATTCAGGAATAACAGTAGGTGGTACTGATTCTGTAGATGGATTCATTTTTGAGGTAGTAGGTTGATCAGTGGCCTGACTACCATAATATTTATTTCACGTCGACACCAAAATATATGTTGAAGGTTTTGTGACAGATAATGTGACAGATAGAATTAACACTTGGAAGCTGAGTTGGATCCATCGTTGTAAGTTGCACATGTTTGGTATCGGTTGGAATTGGGTGTCGAAATAGTGACACATGGGAAGTCTTGATTATTTTAGGCTTCAGCATGGTGAGGAAAATCCCCTAACAAAAGTCATTTTTTTCCTCATTATAGCTTATGCATGCATAACAAGGTTTCCTTGGTCTAGACGATTAATATTTCCTGCGAGTTAAAAGTTTTCTTTTTCTTAGATTTCCCCTTTTTCTTACTTGTAGGTTGCTTGTCACTTTTGCCTTTTTCAAATGACACGACATTAATTTTGGAAGAAGGTGCAGGATCAGATGCAGTAGTATGATGTGTGTTTGCAGTTT
Source organism: Pinus albicaulis (assembly GCA_034641835.2). Taxonomy (NCBI): domain Eukaryota; kingdom Viridiplantae; phylum Streptophyta; class Pinopsida; order Pinales; family Pinaceae; genus Pinus; species Pinus albicaulis. The sequence continues at coordinate 82,255 of JAXQQM020074544.1, read as the reverse complement.
CAATCAAGCCATCTCCGGCATGAGAGTCCTTTAATTGAGGAGGAACAGTAAAATTAGATCTCGGTGCGTTAGGAATTTTTTCATAGAGCATGCCAGACTGAGTATAAATCAAATCTAAATATTGGGAACGAGCGATAAATTTCTCTTCTGTGATGATGCCACCCTTAGCCACATCCTCTATTATAGATGGTAACAGGGACTTGACTAACCATTCAACAGGATCTAGAGTTGAAAAAATGCTGCTGATATCGATGATGACGCCACTCATGAATATACAGTCGAAATGTGAGTGGAATCTGATTATTTGAAATTTGTAAATAGTTGCATTCCAATTTCATATTTGATGGGTAACTGGAAATGTGTGAGGAAGGTGGTAGCTAAAGTGTTGAAATCATGAAACAAAGCTCTAGGTAACTCAATATACCATTTAGTTGCGGTACTTGTAAACGTTCGTCTGAAAAGATGAAGTCGAATGGAATCATCATTAAGGGATTTTGAGGAACATAAATGATAAGTACATGACATAGTGATGGATCGTGTCTAGGAACTCGTGAACTTAAGAATATATGAGGGTAATTTGTGAGGTATCACGAAACCACCAAAGGCCTCAGTTGTTGGATCATTAGTTAGGTGATGTTTAAATACGGTAACTCTAAAGAAGAGTTACAACAAGGAAGCGTAAATTGAGTTAGGTTGAGCATAACGAGGGTAAGATGGAATTGTGAGCAATAGGCGTTTGAACACCAACATAAAGAATTAAAGAATTTGTTGCGCGTGGTGGGTCCTATAATAATAGGGTTACGGTATGACACGACAACAACCCCCCTTTTATTTATTATTAGTAATAATACTAAATAAATGGGGACCCTTAGTTAAAAAATCCAAAAAAATAAATTAGGATTTGTTTGCCTTTTCAAATAAAACTTTCTATCATAAACCTATAGAAATCCCTTAGAAAGAATATCAAGAAACACTTAAGTTTATGATAGATTATGATAAATTTTCTCTTTAAACAAGATAGCGCATCCATAACCAAAATGGTATATATCTTTTATAAAACACATTGGTCGTAGATCGCATAGCGCAGAAAACAGAAATGATTAATGAATATCTTTTGCGCTCTTTTCAATTATGCTCTTTTGCGATTTTTCGATATGCGCTTTTGCGATTTTGCGATATGCGCTTTTGCGCTATTGCGCAATTTCAACTTTTGCGCTATTTTCATAACTGCGATGACTTCATTTTGCGATATTGCGACATTGCGATATTGTGACATTGCGATATTGTGATATTGTGCAGCAAATCGTAGATCGCAATGTCGCAAATTCATGTAGGCACGCTATCCCAAGGCAATATTCCCATATGTCAAATCTGTTATGCGCTTTAATGATTAAATTAAATGATTGGATTGATTATTAATGGTAAATGAGATTATGTTTGGATTGAAAGTCGTTTCATAATTAAAAAATTACATCTTATCCGCTTTCACATTTAAAATAGTCTCATCACCTTTCTTATACCATTACTCTCATTTACTCGTAAAACGGAGGCACGAAGGAGCAAACCTCTATACAAAGCTTCCACTAAACACTATGGGTAAGAAGGAGAAGAGCTCGAGTTCTGAAAACAAAGAAATGGCTTCGCTATATGAAGACACCGCTTGTAATAAGGATGCCGGTATATCCACTTGGGAAGGAATGTATAATCTGTTAGAAGAAGAAAATTCTGTGGTGATAAAAGTTGTAGCTACAGCAGGTTCCAAGAATACGTCTGAAGCAACCCTTAGAGACTTGGCTTGCTCATTTCTGCATAGAATAGCAGCAAGGCCAAGGATTATCCCATATACAGACATGGTGAGATGGGTGCTGGATATACGATATTTCGGACGTGATTCGAACTTCATCGGGAAACAATCGGGTCATTCACCATAGAAGATGCCGAGATTAATGTATAAGTTGCGAGGAACCTCGAGCGACTTACAACAAACACGATTCTCATGGAAGATTTTGCTAGAAGAACATTAGGTGGTAGAATGCACAAAAGAGTGGACAAAAGTGAACCATTGAAGAAAAACAAACAAAATTAACCTTTATGCAGGTTATACTATCATGACCATTTCTTTCTTTGCCATGTTATACGAGCTTTTTGGAAGATACGTATAAATTGATCTTACCGAATAGCTTCACTTTGTTGAATGCGAAATTTTATTAATTCTACAATTGTGGGCACGGGCAAAAATCTGCGATAATTTGACCACTGTATTTTTCACACACGGTCTAAATGAAATGTTTCTCGGCGGGTTTATCCCGCCTTTTATTTATACGCATGTCATGGGCGCCATCACTATGTCTCTGCGATTCACTGTATGATGGGTTGGAAATGGACTATCCACGATCCTTTGCCTATTCATGTGTACCATAAAGAACTATGGGAGTCCAAGTTTGTCCCCCATTTTTATCAAATTTGTCATGAAATAATGCTGCCATTGTACAGAACATTGTATAATAAGGATGCCCCAAGGTTATCCTCAGAAATAGAGGTTGATATTCTCCCCATCGCGAGATGGTTTAGAGAAGAATTGTTCACCTATATTAGGGTTTTTGGAAGTTATGCTTCTCCCCATGTTTTACCCTTATATGTTCCAGATAGACTTGTAGCTCGGGAAATTGCTTATCAGACTTGTGGCCAAGGAGGTATAACAAAGGATTTAAAAGAGAAGAAAAAGGGCATTTGGCCACAATTTCCCGTAAAATGTGGAACATTTTCACTGTTCGACATTGGTCATGCATTCCAAGAGATAGGCAACATTACATGCCTACAACTGTTCAAATTTTCGAGAAGGTTATTCGACCCAAATGATATTGTTAAGAATTTTACCATTGCAATCAGAGTAAGGGAATTTTCCGGGGAACAGGATCCTTTTGATGATATGTTCCAAGCAAGAAATTCATTTAAAGAAGTTTTGAATTCAGCTCGAATGCAGTTATCTCCAGAGGAATTCTAGGAATTCAAACTTTACAGAGAAAGAAGATTAACCCCTATTCCTTTGGAAAATCTATGCTTAGAGCACGCAAGGGAGCAAACTCCTAGTGTTAGTCTTAACGGCAGTTCAAGTACAGATAAATCTAAATCGAAATCTGACAGAGAGACTTCCAAACATTCCAATAATTCTAATGAAAAGGAAGATAAAGTGGAAGAATCCATGAAAGATTCTGCACAATCAAAAGAGCTTACTCAACAGCAAATTTTGACTTCTCAACAGAAAAATCCTCCTTCAACCAATGTACAGCAACAGCCAGTCACCATTGAGTTAGACAAAGAATGGGAAACCTTTAACCAATTGATTAATGTAGAAGGACAGAATGTACAGACCCCTGTCTAGACAACCAAAGTTTTGAACACAGGAACAAGCAGCACAGTCACAGTGACAGAGCACATACCAATCACACCCTCCTCTGAAATTGTACTTAATGTAGAGGAAATTCCTCCTCTGGATGTATTCTACAACCCAAAATACAAAGCAGTAGTGAAGAGACAGAGAAAAAAGAGAAAAATAGAAAGTGCAATTGCTACTGAAGCAGAACAAGTAGATGTTTTGTGGAAAGATCCTGCCACAGAACCTACTCATAATCTCACTAAATTATCTCAAATAACATGAGCTTATGCTTCTGCAACAATTGATAAAGCATTTGAGATACAACTTTTGTTGAATGAAAAAGAAGAACAGGTAAAAGGTCTGCAACAACAATTGCAACAGGTACAGGCCAATAAGGAAGCACAATTGAAACTTGAAGAGTTACAACAACAACTTCAAGAAATGAAAATAGGACATCAAAAAAGCTTGGCTGATAAAGACAAACAAATACAGATTATCCAAGATCAGCATAAAGATGATCCTAAGCTTCCATAATTCATTTCAGAAACTATCTCTTTGAACAATCAACTACTGCAACAAGAGGAAGTTTTCTGCCAAAAAATCTTGCAATGGAATTCTTTGTGCCAAGAGAGCTATAAAATCACAAATCATGTCGTAGATTTACGAAATGATTATGATTTGATTAATGAAAAGATCAATGATTATCTGGCATGGCAAAAGACAGAAGAAGGCAGAAAAGCTGGTGCACCCATCGTTAATGAAAACCATAAAGAAATACTGTTCAATAAATGGGATGCACAAATCAGAAGGGCAGAAAAGGCAGCAGAGGAGGCGGCTACAGCAGCAAACACTCTCACTGATTGTGTAAATGACAATATACACAAAGCTAATTTGATCCCAGAAACTGTTCCAGGATATCTTCCACAGGCAAATCAACTGCAAACAGAATGGAGGCAAAAGGCAGAAGAAAGAGAAAAATCCATCCAAGGGATGACAAGATTGAATTGGGACTCATACTGGATGTACTTGGTGAAGCCACACAGTCAGCACAGTGTGCTTAATTGTATCATCAATGCTACAGAGAAGATTGCTCCTACGCTTGCCGACTCTGTCTTTTCCGGACAGTTGAATTCTGAAGTCGGTCAACCACATCTTCTCAAAACTATGCTAGATGCCTGCAAGTTTAAAGATCAAGTTCATAGATAGATAGATTTAGTTTTAATTTCACTGTATTTTAGCCTAGGAAAAGGATGGTCATTAAACCAAATCCTTAATTTTTGTAATAAACTATTTTTAGATTTAGTTAAGTAGTATTTAAACCCTTCTCATGCATTTAGAGAAGGGTCCTAGATCTTAATATTTTTGGACTTGGAGATTGCATTTCTGTACTCCATTGTCTTATATATTTTTAAAAAGGATCACATCTGGTGATTTTCATGCGGAATTATCTTTGAAGTGTTGCATTTCTGTACCTTGAAATTTGATTTTGCATCATAGTTACTGCATAGAGTATCAGATTGCATTGAAAGTTCTCAAGATGAACAAGGTATTTCTATCTGTTCACTGTTGATTTCTTTTGTCTTATGATATTCGTTTTAAAATTGCTATCATTTATATGTATATTTGTTTTCACAACGCTTCCTTTTATATATCATTTCTGAGTATAATTGAAACGTTATTTTTCATAATTACATGTAGATGGTATACAATGATGAATGCAATATTCTAATACAACTCTGTTTAATTTCTTAAACAGAGTTATCTTTATTTGTTTTTGCACATTTCAATTTAAAATAATAATACATTTTCATGGTTATTGTTGAATTGGAACAATCTTAAGTTGTATTCACATATAATTACCCGGGTTAGTGTTAGAATTTCTTTGTCAGTATTTAGCTTAAATTAGATAGTTTTACTTCAGTTAATTTAGTCCCATTTCCACCCATCCAATCCAATCCATTTAGTTACAAGGAAACTGGTCCTTTAAATCCAGTCGGAGCCACCATACCAAATGGAAAAGGAGTTGTCTTAAGGTCCCGACCGGGTGGTTTTCCCCGATGTTTGAAGCAGAGATTTTCTAGGCTTCAACATTTTTGGCACTAGAAGGAGGGCATGAGCTATGAATGGCAAGTAAATTTTTATCCACAAGCCATTCTGAGAGAAAAACACCCTCATTAACTTCTTCAATTTCTTCTGAAATTCAAAATCCTAGAGAAGAAATTGCAAAAAATATTCAAACACCCACTACCAAAATCTCAAAACATTCAGACAAACAACTTTCTGAGTCTCCTGAAGTTCAAGATCTAATTCATAAATTGAAAGGATTCTCATTATCTCTTGAAGAGTCTGAAATATCTGAAGGTAGTGTAACTTCAAAATTTGTTTCTTCCAAACCTCTTACTAGGCTTCAAAGTGAAAAACTTGGTATTTCTTCGAAAGAATTCCCTTTACCTAGTAGAGTCAAGACAAGAAAAACTCAATCGGAATCAGTAAGTAATATAAGTTCAACCTCTAATATTCAAATATCTGTTTCCGAAATCCCAACTCAACAAAGTACAGTTGTTTCCATATCATCTCCACAAACATCTTCTCCTCAATCCTCATCAATCTCAACATCATCTATTCCAACCACTTCTATTCAAATACCACCAGTTTCTAATATTCCTCCAATAGTCGTCCCAATAATGGCACAGAGACCATGGTCTACTCCAGGAGCAGTCAACATGGCTACTCCTTTACATGATTTACCAGACAATCCTGGAAAATGGCTTCCAAAGTTTAGTCCAGATCTTAACATTCAAGTTGAAGAACATATCAATAACTTTATGCTGGCTATTAATTTGAATGGAGTCATACACGAAGATGTTGTAGTTATATTATTCCCATATACTCTTCAGGGAGTAGCAGGATCATGGTACTTTTCATTACCATCAGGATCCATAACGAGTTGGGACATTTTTGCAGATCATTTTTTGACCAAATTTGGAGATGACCGATCAATTGCAACTTTACTCAATGATCTCTCAAATTTGAAGATAGAACCCAAGGAACCTATAAAAGAATTCAATGCTAGATTCAATCAACTCTTGAACAAAATTCATACAGATTCACAACCCAGTGAACAAGTCAGAATTGAATGGTATATAACTGCCTTACCCTCAAACATAGCAATTTTCGTGGACAGAGCTGCAAAGCCTACATTAGCTGAGAATATGAAAGAAGCTATTGCAGTGGAAAAACGTATCACATCTCTGGAAAAGAAAAATGATATCGAGGAAAGGAAATCAAAGAAGGTCAGCTTCAGAGATGATTCAAAGAAAAAGGCCAAAGATCCATACGACATGGAAGGTTTACAGAAAGTTCTTAAAACCATGTCAAATGAAATGGTTGAAATTAAAAAACAAGTGGCTGAAACTTCTACAAAGAAACCATTCCGAAATTTCAGAAGAAACCAAGTTGAATCTAAACCTCCTAATGCAATCTCTAATGCAGAATCAGAAGAAGAGGAAGAAGAAGAAGATACATCTATAGTATCAGATCAAGAAGACGAAAATGAAGAAATAGCTGAATTGAATGGAATGTGGGATTTTATTCTCCCTAATTCTGATAGTGAAGAAGCTATGCCTGTAAGTACTAGGAGTAAATCCACAGCGGAACCAGTGCAAACAGTTCCTAAAAAGAAAATTACAACTCCAAGTACTAAAGACAAATCCCCTGTAAAGAAAACTTCTCCATTACCTACTCAAAATCAGCCATCTTCTTCTAATCCTCCCACATCAACAACAAAGACTTTAGTGGTGTCAGATCCTATGGAGTACAACATTGTCGAAGACATGAAAAAGATCAAAGCCAACATTTCCTTACATGAACTCAGCAAACTAAAACACCAGCAAAAGTTGCTATTGAAAGAATTAAATGCTACACCAATTGCTCCTTTACCAAGCGGTGTAGTTGCAAAATCAGCGAGAGGAACTGGTAAGCCACAAGATAAGGTAGATGCTACTGATACTGTGCTCATTGGGGAAAAGTCAAATTCTCAAACTCCTCCTTTTCTTTTGACTTATGAGATGTACAATAAAAATCTACACAATTTTTTGATTGACTCTGGAGCTTCCTCCAATATAATGCCTACTTCTGTCTGTGCTAAATTGAATATTGAACCACAGAAATCAGCAGTTCATATCGTTCAGTTCGATCACTCTAAAGTCCAAGTGGTAGGAGAAATCAATTCAGTTACTATCAGATTAGCCTCCGATCCTAGGATTGTCCAAAGAATTGATATTTTGATTGCTGATATTCCTGAATTCTATGGATTAATCTTGAGCAGAGACTGGTCTGCGAAACTTAATGGTTATATCTCGACTGATTATTCACATATGTGGCTTCCCTACAAAGGGAAACCAAATCAAATCAAAATCGAACGAGAAAAACATATGACACATACTGTCACTGAATTTGAACAACCTAATGAACCTGTGGCATTCAACAACAATATTCTTGGAGGTTATTCTGCTGAATCATTTCTTGGAAATTTCAAAGCTCCTCAATCACCTTTTTCTGTAAATACTTTTGTTTCTCAGATAGAAAAATTTTCACAATCTGATTCTTCCAGAATTGTAAATATTTCTGATGTAATTGTAGATAAGCCATTAGACAAATCTTTATTTTGGTCATTGTATTTTGATGGATCGAAGTCTAGTGATGGAGCTAGAGCTGGATGCATCTTAATTGATCCAAATGGGGAGAAAACCATGTTGTCATGTAGATTAGAATTTGAGTGTACTAATAATACCGCGGAATATGAAGCCTTGGTTCAAGGACTTTATAAAGCTATAGGGTTAGATGTTAAATACTTGAAAGTCTTTGGTGATTCCGAAATTGTCATTAAACAAGTTAGGAATACTATTCATTGCCTTTCAGGACATCTTAAACACTATCAAACCCTAGTACAAGACCTCACCACTCATTTTTTAGCATTCAATATTTCTCCTATTCCTAGGAATCAGAATACATCAGCTGACTTGTTAACTAATGTTGCATCTAAACTCATACCTGCTGAAGATTGCAGTCCTGATAGGTTTTCTGTAGAATTGATTTTTCGTCCATCTGTCCCAGATAATGTTACAAATTGGAGAGTATTCTATCATGATAAAGATATTCTAAATTTCATGACTTCAGAGAAATCATATGATGAGAAAATTATTGACGAAGATGATCATGATTTACAAATTGCTTCAAAAGGTAATGAAAACCCCATTCCAAAATATGTTGTTAAATTAGAGGATTTATATGACATTAAAGACAGATTCAAGAAAGTCACTAATACGAAACTTCAAAGTTCCACTTTGAAGTTTGAATTAGTAAATCTTGGTTCTGATTCCAAACCTCAAAACGTTAATTTAGGACTCAATTTAACACCAGAGGAAAGGAATGCATTCATTTTCACAACGCTTCCTATTTATGTATCATTTCTGAGTATAATTGAAACGTTATTTTTCATAATTACATGTAGATGGTATACAATGATGAATGCAATATGCTAATACAACTCTGTTTAATTTCTTAAACAGAGTTATCTTTATTTGTTTCTGCACATTTCAATTTAAAATAATAATACATTTTCATGGTTATTGTTGAATTGGAACAATCTTAAGTTGTATTCACATATAATTACCCGGGTTAGTGTTAGAATTTCTTTATCAGTATTTAGCTTAAACTAGATAGTTTTACTTCAGTTAATTTAGTCCCATTTCCACCCATCCAATCCAATCCATTTAGTTACAAGGAAACTGGTCCTTTAAATCCAGTCGGAGCCACCATACCAAACGAAAAAGGAGCTGTCTTAAGGTCCCGACCGGGTGGTTTTCCCCGATGTTTGAAGCAGAGATTTTCTAGGCTTCAACAGGTTCATAAAATTTTGAATTGAATTTCATAAGTCTTGTAAATATGTACATACCTTGGTTTCTGCAAGTTGTTTTCCCATATTTTGAAAAAATGAAAAATAATAAAAAATCAAAAAGAGGGTAAAAAGTCCTAAAAAAATATCAAAGGACTTAGAAAAATATATACCCCAAAAGAAAAAGAAATAATATCTGAAAGTGAGCAAGTCCAAATGCCACTACTTATACCTTACTGCAAGAACAATGATTATGTGCAGAGTGTCAATAAATGCCATAATCCATGATCAATTAAACAGTTCAATCTTAAATTTTCATGCTTTCAATTTCATGTTTTAGATAGTGAATAAAGATTTGTCAAACTGTTTAAACGTGAAAAATCAGTGGATAGGTAGAGAATAATGAGGAGCTCAACAGTTTAATATGAGTCCTTGGATGAAATAAGGTAGATATAGATTAGTTTTATGCTTTGAAAGAAAATGTTTTAAGGTTGCAAGCCTAAATGCACCTGTAAAATGAAGAAAAAATGTTAGAAATGGAAATTAGGTAGGAAGAAAGAAGTGGAGCAATAATGTAAATAATACATCATCAGGAAAAATCACTAATTTCCCCTCCCCCATGAGTGTTCAGTATTCTAAGCTATCAGTCAAACAGGCTCAGAGAATTTCTCTGACTTTTGTTGGGACCGAACCCAAGGCTCTATGACTGGATAGTTAAAAATATTGAGTTCTTATGTTAAATCCTCATTTTTCATTAGTTACCCTTCATTCATGTATTAAAACCCCTTTTTCCTAAGTAAGCACACATTCTTTCCCAGTAAAATTTTAATCCCCTTATAATTAACTCTATCCCTTCATAAGCATTCATAAAAATCCACAAAGACACACTGATCCTAAGTATTGGTGAAGGAAATATAAAGATGAGCTAATACTTGATTTTGTACTATACTTAGAGATAATATGTATTTTGTTTTACATTTCACTCCCCTCTCATATTAACTTTTAATAAGATATTAATTTCATTATATCTTAATACCCCAAAAACCCACTATTATAAACTTTTGACCAAAGTATACTATCCCATGTGCATAAATGAAAAACCCAAGATCAAAAGCCCTTTGGTCTAAAAGATTATCGATATTCAAATATCCCGCCCTATAGTTTTTAAACTATTAAAGATGGATAAAAACTATATAAATATATGTATTGTGCCCGCACATTTTTATATTGATTAAAATATTATCATATGTTTTAAAAACCATTATTTATCCCACCCGCTTATATTTTATTAAAAACATTTAAAAAATGTTTTAAATAAAGACATTAACCCCACTATATATACATACCAATGAACAAGGCTTAAAAAACCTTATGTAAAAGTGCCTTTGTAATAGTATTTTATCCCCGCTGCTATGGTTTAAACATGTTTTAAAATATTTATTTCCTAAAAATTAAACCATTTCTGCCCATACAAAGCCCGGTCCCACCTTTCTGCTCCATGCAACTCCTGAAATGATCCCAGCCGTTCGCTTCAAACCTTTTGATCTGACGGTTGAGAAGTGATATCGCATAGAAAAAAAGCACGACTGCTCCAAGGTAAAAGGCACGCGAAATAGCTGGTTTTCGCTGACCCCTCCCCTCCACGTGGCCTCTTCTGATTTGATTGCATGAGTTTGGCTTAAAACTACATACCACTAAAAAGAAATGCGATAACCAGCCCGATTTTCATCTATTACAATGCTCCGAAACCACTTCCCACCATGATGTGACACGCATTCAATGCAGATGCATACGTTTTAATAAAACTTTTGTATATGCATTCTTCTAACTATCTTTCGCGTTTAGACTAGAGTTTCACTTTCTCGAATGCGTAAAGCTGCAAAAAGCCTCTGATACCCATTTTTACACCCAGAACCTCCTAAATTCACCAAAGAAACCTGTAAAAATTGCTGAGGAGCCGCATTTGCTCCAGATCAACCATTGAAAGCTATCAAATCAACCAGAAAATTGAAGAAACCTTGTTAAAACCGATACCTGCATCAAAACAGTTATTCTCCTAAGATTTAAACCTGCAACTCAATTAAAAAAAAACCTTTTAAGAGAAAAATAATCAGTTCAAAATCAAGAAATTGATTAAATTAAATTGCCCAAAAGTCCCAGAAACAAGCCAAACCCTGGAAATTTTTTCCCAGAAACCCTAATTGTCCACTGCGCACCATTTTAAATGAAAATATCATTTCTTCACAAATTAATGGTCAATTTCAGGCTCTAAAGTCCAGAAATCCTCTACAGGTGCCCTATATCTTTTGAAAATCCTTTTTAATAGAGTTTTTAGCCCAATTTTTAGTCAAAAGACTTAGAAAACCCATGTTTTCTGTTTTAGACCAGTTTTAGCCTCAGAAATTCATTTAAGAGACCTAATTGAGCATAAAATCCAAAAATACATTCTATTTTGCTGAATTTGTCTAATCAAGTGTAATGTTCCAAATTTTTCTTCAATAAATTGAAACATTAAATTTTGTCTAAACTTATTTAGGAGATGAATAATGGGGTAAGGAGGCCCAAAGATAATAAAAACATAAATAAAATCCCTCTAGTATGAAAATGGATCAGCCATGGAACCAGATTTCACACCCTCATATGTGAAAGGAGATATTTGCAAAGAGGTTTGACCAAGTCAACCAGCACAGGGTATGAGTTGGAAAGCACTACATAGGAGGGAAGCTTCTAGAGGAAGGGCCCATGAGGAGTCTCCAATTGCTATATAAATGGAGGGGAGGAGAGCTATTTCCATTCATGCATATGTTTATGATATTGAGTTGGTCATTTTGACTTCTTGAGCACGCTGGTTGTTTAACTAGTCTGCAGCACTGTTTAGTGCACCGAGTGTCTCCGTTCGGAGATCTCACCCTTAGCCCCGGGGGACTTCGAGTGCCTGCTCAGGTGAGGTTGTCCCATCATTATTTTGGTTCTAGACCAAAGCATCATCCTCCAGGACAATGTTATTGCTGCAACAGCATAATATTGTGTTGTAGGGTGTTGCCGTGGAGACTCCACAACACCACTTCCATTGCTTGTTTTTCAAAGGGAGAGTCTTTCTTTCCTTTGGAGGATCAGAGTGGAAGAAATTGGAGATGATTTGTAGATCTTGGCATCAGGCCAATGTGTTCTTCATGGTATACTGCATAGTTCTTTCCCCAAATCTGCATTATTGCTGAAGGAGCAACGTTCCATGGTTTTTGGCATCATTTTGGAGCTAGATCTCTAATGTGAAGGAAGCCTCCTTGCATCAAGGGTGATCCTTGAATTGGCCAACCAAACCAAGTATATTTCTGATATGATACATTCACTGAAGTTTTTGCTTCAGAAATTCTAAATCATTCTGCAGATCTGCTGCAGTAAAACTCAGATCTGCTCCGACATTTTCATGTATTGCTGAAATCCACAAGGGGAATGTAATAAAGAGCCCTTTGGGATTTTTTTTCATTATAGATCTCTGTTTTCATGTATTTATCAGTTTCAGATCTGTAATATAATAAAAATAATCTTTAGCCTCCTGGAAATAACACTGAAGGGTTTCTGGGTCATTCTCTTGTCTTCCAGCACCTCAATATTGAGGGGTTTTCTATGTAAAATTGTTGTTTAACCTTGCTTAATGCCTATGCCATGTTCCTAAACTCATTCTCTGATTTTTAATTCTGTTTTAAATCTTATAAATTTAGAGAATATGCTGCCCTTTCTTCAGTAAATTTCTGCATACTCAAAGTCATGGGAAATCAGGGTTTTTCTTGACTAGTCGGGAAGGGGGAACTGTTTAACTTAGTAAAATGCCTTTTTTTTTTCTGAACTTCGACATGAATATCCCTCTTGACCTAATATAACATATTCCAGAACCTTGACCCTTAATTTTACGCATATCGTCTTATACCCTCATTTTAGGGCCAAAATCCTCACTTTTCCCCACCTTTTTGCCCATAAAGCTGAGTAAAGGTTGCTTCAGTATTTGGAGTGGGTTTTTGAGTATTTTTAAACACTTTTTATGATATATAAAGCACAAATTCTTGAAAAATTCGTTTTTCTGGCATGATTTGCTGAGAAATCCATTTTTGGGATATTACAGATACCTCGAAGGCCCAACCACTACACCAAAAGCTCAAACTGTTAGTGAGGGAAACATCCCAGGGTGTTAAGGGTGGGGTATTAAGGCCCACCAGAGCATCTCGGGATGGGGACCCTCGCACAGTCCCCCAATTACGCAGACCTCGGCAACGTGGTAGGGCCCACCGGACCCTCAACAGGGAGGCTGCCCTAAATAGGGATATTACAGCCCACCATGCTCCATGAGTCTCAACCTCAAGACCTTGGATTTGATACCACAAAGGCCCAACCACTACACCAAAAGCTCGAACTGTCAGTGAGGGCGGCATCCTAGGGTGTTAAGGGTGGGGTCTTAAGGCCCACCGGAGCATCTCAGGACGGGGACCCTTGCGCAGTCCCCCAATTATGCAGACCTTGGAAATGTGGTAAGGCCCACCAGACCCTCAACAGGGAGGCTGCCCTAAGCAGGGATATTACATCAAGCCTCTGTTATAGTAAAATTGCCTCTAGAAACAGTTTAAACTTGCAGAAGCCAACCAAAATGCCTAAAAAATAGAGTGGAAACAAATTTGAAGGTTCTAAGACTCCTAAAGCTACTCTTGCCATGACTCCAACTACTGCAATTGTAGTCAACCCATTACAACCCCAAGTTGTTGATATTGAGCATATTCCCTTAGCTGATATTGACTACAAAATAGTTGATCCTATAGGTGAGTTCAATCTATTAGATATCCACAACTGGTGGTTTGAAAAATCCCTAGATGATCAAGAAGATGTTCATATTTTGGAATCCAATATCCCTAAATATGTAGTCCCCCTGACTCACCCTTGTCAAGAAATTATCAGACTATGTCATCAGTACTACATTCTTGAACAAAGAGCTATTGTGAATGCAAACAAAGAGGTCCTATTTACCATTACTGCAGAATCAATAAACCAAATATTGCAACTTCAACCATACCACCAAGCACTCCCATTGTCTATTGAAGCCCTCACTAAGTTATACATTAACTTAAACTTTCCTAAAAGGTTTATGATTTTCCAAACTTTCATGCCCCTGCATGTTGAAATTCCAAAATTAAACCTTCCATATTCAACTGCCAAGTTCCCTGAAGGTTCAAGGCATATAATCTCCATGTTTTCCTTCATACTTGGGTATTTCACTAATGAGCATACCGATGAGTCTATCCTAGGATTTTTGTCCACCTTTTCTCTAGGGCAGCCACCTTTAGTTGTATTTGGCTATGTTGGTTTTATAGCTAATAGCATTCACTATCAATTGACTAATTTGAAGCTGGAAGGAGTATTTAGATATACCTCCTATCTTTTCCACTTATTTATATTCTTCCAATCAGAGAGTTTTCCAATTTCACTTTAGAAGTTGGATATAGAAGGAAAACCTCTATCAGTTGTCTTCTGGACATCTATACTCAGAAAATAAGGCACAAAATTCAGCTATTCAGAGTTTGCAAAGTTGTTTGTACATCCATTGACCACCATCTTGACAAAAACAGAGCAGCCTAGGATCAGTGAGGAAATGAAAAGAATCTTGCAGCTATCAGAGCAAAGCAAAGTAGGTGATTGGTATTTATATGAGAAATTCACTGAAATCAGAGTTTTTGGTTCTAACTTGTTGCCCTACAAGTTACCTAAGCATCCATCTATGAGGATCTTTGCCTTAGAGTTAATAAATTTCCTAATCATAGATAGAGTTAATAAATTTCCTAAAAAACAAGAATAGATAGCAACTTGAAGAATTGAAAATAATTTACAGGACAACTACTATCCTAGAAATCAGGAAAGTCACCACCAAAAGAAATTTAATGAGGCAGCTTGAAGAGAAATGTGAAGGAATGAACACTGCTGTCACTAGATTCATGGTTAAATTCACCAATTTAAGGCAAAAGGGACTTCCTGATATCATGGTGATTAATTACAAGTTAATGCCTCAGAATGATAATGAAAAAAAGATAAGAGAACATGCCAAGGAGCAAGATAAGACAAGCCCATTTACATGAAGAGATTCTCTCTTTCCTGTTAAATCTTGAAGTATGAATGTATATGAGCCTATCTTTTCAGCAATCTGAAATGGTCCAAGCCACATCTTCTGGAATTTGGTATGCTTACCTTTTTCTTCACGTGCTTTATCCCATTTTAGAACAAGATCACCAATTGACAAATTTTTTGAGCCGGTGGAATTTGAATCAAAAGAGGATTTAACAAGCTATTGATGTTTTTCATGAACACTTCTTGCTTTCTCTCTATCCTCTTCTAATTTTAGGATTTGATCAAATATCAATTGAATGAATGAGGAAGGATTTTCTTCAATTAATTGCACCAGGGATAATAATGGAAGAGCTAGATTTGATGGTATCACAGCTTCTTTACCATAAACTAAATTGAAAGGTGAAGTTCCAATAGAATCTTTAAGAGTAATACGATCAGCCAATAATGCAAAGATTAAAGACTTGTGCCATTTCTTTTGGCTTTGATCAATAGTCCTCTTAATGATTTTAAGGAGATTTTTGTTAGTGGATTCAACTAAACCATTACCTTGTGGATAACAGTTTGTTGAATATTTCAATTTAAAACCTCTCTTAATTGCAAATTCCACTATACTATTACCAAAAAATAAGATGCATTGTCAAAGACTAGAGCGTTAGGTACACCAAACCTGGTAATGATGAATTGATCGATGAAATCAATAATTACGTCAGAGTTGGCTACCTTTAGAGGAATTGCTTCTACCCATTTTGTGAAGTAATCTGTTGCTGTGAGGATGTACTTGTGCTTCTTGGAAGAATGATGAACTATCTCACTAATAATATCAAGCCCCCATTGCTCGAATGGTTGTTCAATGTTTACTGGTTGCAAAGGAAAATATGGCCTCCTCTGTCTTCCATTAGCAGTTTGGAAAATTTTTCAATTTCTCACATAATCATGTGTATCTTTAAAAAGGGTAGGCCAAGAATACCCAGCATGAATAATTTTGTGGGCTGTGGTATCTTCTCCAAAATGACCTCTTGCTGGTCCATCGTGTAATTCCCGGAAAACCTTTTTGGCTTTAGTCTTTTCAAGACATCTTAATAATATTGAATCATAATTTTTTCTGAATAACACATCATCAATGATTTCATATTTAGTAGCCTTCAATCTTAAAGCACGTTTATTCTTATAGCTGAGATTAGAAGGAGCATACCCATTTTTCAAGTAAAATATCAGATCAGCATACTGAGATTCAAAATTTGTAATACTTATCTGACTTACTTGAAGAGCATTCTCTGGATCTTGATTTTCTGGTATATTATGAGCTCCTGCTAATAATCTGCAAAAACCTTGTCCTCTAACAATCTTTGCTAGTTTAATGTCAATATCATATTCTTGCAAAGCTGTCACCTAATTAGCCCTTTTTTCTCCTACTTCTCTTTGAATTAGTAATTGTCTTACTGCTGAGAAAGGAACAATCACTTTTGTGTGTGTTTTTAAGAGAAAAGGCCTAAAATTCTTGATTGACTTAAATAAAACGAAAGCTTGTTTTTCAACATCAGAATAATTCAGCTCAGCTCCTTGCAGATTTGAGCTGAAGAAAGAAATTGGTGCTTCGATTTGTTGATCATTGAGCTGCGTTAAAAAAACAACATAAGAAGTTTCGGTTTCCAAAGTATACAGAATAAAATCATTGGAAAAATTGGGAGTATTTAATACAGGTGCATCAATGATTGCCTTCTTGATTGCATCAAAGGCTTCTTTTTCTTTATAACCCCATTTGAATACCAAATTTTTCCTAATCATA
Source organism: Pinus albicaulis (assembly GCA_034641835.2). Taxonomy (NCBI): domain Eukaryota; kingdom Viridiplantae; phylum Streptophyta; class Pinopsida; order Pinales; family Pinaceae; genus Pinus; species Pinus albicaulis. Next base: position 65,092 of record JAXQQM020074544.1, on the reverse strand, counting down.
TTCTGAATAGGAAATTTGAGAAAAATCTGGAATGAATCTTTTTACAAAATTAATCTGACCTAGAAATGATTGCATGGAATTTTTATTGTGAGGTAAATAAATGTCAGAAATTTATTTAACTCTATCAGGATCGATATATATACCATCTTTTGACACAAAAAACCCTAAGAGTTTTCCTTGATCAAGAGAAAAGAAGGATTTCTTTGGGTTTAATGAAATACTAAATCTTCTACATCTTTCAAATATTTGTTTCAGATCTTGTAGATGATTGGATCTCTTCTTTGAATAAACTGTTATGTCATCAAGATAAATAACAACTAATCTATTAATCAGACCCTTAAATGCTATGTCCATGGCTCTCTGGAAAGTAGCTCCCACATTTACTAAACCAAAAGGCATTTTTTGATAAGCATAGGTTCCCCATTTGGTTCTGAAAGTGGTTTTCATCCTATCATCTGGATGTACTAGAATTTGATTATACCCTGAAAATCCATCAAGGAAGGACATGAGTTCAAAACCAGCTACTTTTTGGAGAATTTTCTCCATAGTTGGTAATGGGAAATTGTCCTTTTGACATGCCTTGTTTAAATTCCTGAAATCAATACAGATTCTAATATCCCCATTTTTCTTCTTAACAGGTACCATATTGGAAACCCAATTGGAATGCCTTACGGGAAAAATGATTTTGGCTTTCAGAAGTTTGTTAAGTTCTGTTTTGATTTGATCTTCAAGATTTGGATGAATCTTTCTCAATTTCTGTTGCACAGGCTTAACATCAGATAGCATTGGAATTTTGTGTTGAATTACAGAAGTATCATAATTCTTTAAATTTTCATAATTCCAAGCGAAGAAATTTTTATATTTACTCAAAAGTTTAATGAAAGCAGATCTTTCTTCTGGAGTTAAATTGAGACCTAGATTAACATTCTGGGGTTTAGAATCAGAGCCAAGATTGACTAATTCAAACTTCAAAGTTGAACTTTGAATTTTGGCATTAGTAAATTTCTTGAATCTGTCTTTAATATCATAAAGATCCTCAAGTTTAACAATAGATTTGGGAATCGGATTTTCATTATTTCTTGAAGTAATTTGCAGATCATGATCATCTTCATCAATAATTTTTTCATCGTATGATTTCTCAGAAGTTAAGAAATTCAAAATATCTTGATCATGGTAGAATACTCTCCAGTTAGTAATATTATCTAGGACAGATGGGCGAAAAATCAACTCTACTGAAAATCTATTAGGACTGCAATCTTCAATAGGAAGGAGTTTGGACGCAACATTAGCTAACAAGTCAGCTGATGTGTTTTGATCTATGGAAATAGAAAAAATAATTAAATGCTAGAAATTGAGTGGTAAGATCCTGTACTAGGGTTTGATAGTGTTTAAGATGCCCTGAAAGGCAATGGATGGTATTCCTTACTTGTCTTATGGAAATTTCAGAATCTCCATATACTTTCAGGTATTTTACATTTAACCCTATGGCTCTATAAAGCCCTTGAATCAAGGCTTCATATTCAGTAAAATTATTAGTGCACTCAAATTCTAGTCTACATGATAACATAGTTTTCTCTCCTTTTGGATCAATTAGGATGCATCCTGCTCCTGATCCATCATTAGATTTCGATCCATCAAAATATAATGACCAAAATAAATTTCTATCTAGAGGCTTATCTACAAAAGAATAAGAAATGTTTACAATTCTAGAAGAATCAGATTGTAGATGAACTAGAAGGGATAACTGGTATATGAGTAGTAACTGTTGAAGTACCAGAAGAGACAATTAATGATTGAGTAGATGTAGTTTGAGCAGAGGAGGAAGATTGAGCAGATGTAGATGAGACTAATGTACTTGGAGCTTGTGAAACAAATGATTTAATATGCGATGAAGAACTTGTACCACTTTCTGTTTCCGATGAAGTTTTTCTTGTTTTGACTCTACTAGGTATAGGAAATTCTTTTGGAGAAATTCCAAGTTTTTCACTTTGTGACCTAGTAAGAGGTCTGGAAGAAACAAACTGCGAAGTGACACTACCTTCAAATAATTATGATTCTTCTAATGATAATGAGAATCCTTGAAGTTTATGGGTCAAGGCCTCAACTTTAGGGGACTCAGGAGTTGGATTATCTAATTGATCTGAAACTTTGGTAGTGGGTGTTTGAATACTTTTCTCAATTTCTTCTCTTGTGATTTGAAATGTGGAAGAAATTGAAGGTGATGAGGGTGATGTGCTCTTAGAATGGCTTTCATATTTAGATTTATCTACCATTCGGAGGTTATAGCCCTCCTTCTAGCGCCAAAAATGTTAAAGCCTCGAAAATCGCTGCTTCAAACATCGGGGGATAACCACTTGGTCGGGACCTTAAGACAACTCCTTTTCCATTTGGGATGGTGGCTCCGATTAGATTTATAGGACTAGTTTCCTACTAATTTGAATGGGTTGGTAATGGAACGTTTGGATGAAGGGAAAGTGGGACTAAATTACTGAAATGAAAATACTAACTAATTTAATTCAAATACTGATAAAAAATTATAAAACTAACCCGGGTATCATATGTGAGTACAACTTAAATTGTTTCAATTGAACAATAACCATAAAAATGTATCACAGCTTAATTGCAATGTGCAGCAACAAATAAAGATAACTCTGTTTAGGAAATTAAACAGAGTTATATTAACATATTGTATTCATCATTGTATATCGCTTGCATATACTATGAAAGATAAATATTTCCAATATACTCAGAAATGATATATATAAAGAAATATTGTGAAATGAAGTACGTATAAACGAAAGCAAATTTAAAAGAGAATATCATATAACAAAAGAAACTAACAGTGAATAGATAGAAATACCATATCCATGTTGAGGCTTTCAAACACAATCTGATACTCTAATTCAACAATTCCGATGTAAAATCAACTTCAAGGTACATAAATGAAATTCTTAAAGATAATTCCACATAGAATCACCAGATGTGAACCTTTATAAAAGAATATAGGAGTAAATGGAGTACAGAAATGTAATCCCCAAGTCAAAAATATTACAAATTAAGGACGCTTTTCTAAATGCATGAAAGGGGTTTAAATAGTTACCTAACAAAAAATAACTAAAACTATTCCTACAATCTATCTTAATTAAAAAATATCTGAAACAGTTATGCGAGCTTGATGAAAATTGACTCATTGATCATCAGTTGAGGTGGATGCGAGAAGGTGGCAGATATTGAGCATGTCTTGGACTTCTGTTGGCCGAATCATTTTTGAATGTAACTTCCCAGTGTATGTAGCATCAGAGAATTCAAGAATGATACAATGAATAGAATTCGAAAGGAATTTGATGGCTATCTATTGGCTGTGTGGCTTGATTAGATAAGTCCACATAATATCCCATGAAATTCCTTGAAGTTTTCTAATCTGTTGATTTTTATTGATTATCTCTTCCTTCCACCTGGAATCAACTTCTTTTACTTTAGGTAACTTTCCTGGGGTACAATCTGAGATCAAATTGGTAGCGTACAAGCTGTTATTAATCAATTGTGTTGTATTATTCATTAAACCTTTAGCCCTTGATATGGCTCTTTCTGATTTCATTAACTGTTGTTCCCATTCCATAAATAAAATTTCCTTATGTCTCTCTTCAATTTTAGGAAGATTAGCTTTTCTTCCCTGCTCTGTATCCTGCCATGAAAGGAACTCAGAAATTTTATCATCAGCATCATCAATTTCTTTCCTAAGTGTGACTGATTTATCTATCAAAGATGATGTTATTTCGCACAAAGGCTCAATTTGTGTCAACTTTAGAAAAAATTCATTTAACTGTTGAGATAGCAGTTTGTTTATTTCAAGAGCTTCAGTTATGAATTGAGCTAACTTAGGATAATCCCTGAACTTGTCCAATGCTGATTGGAACATTTTTTCTTGTTCAATCTTTGAATTTCTCTCACTTTGTAGAAGATTTTGTAGATTTTCTACCTCTTGATTCAACTGCTGCTGTTTGTTCAAGGCTTGTTCATCAATCTTCTTCTTTTCAAGGTTGAGCTGCTCTTCTAGTTGTTTAGTTCTGAGTTCTGCATCCTGTAATCGCTGCTCCAACTGAATAATCTTTTGTTGATCTCCTGTAACCTGTTCTTCAAAAATAGCAATGTGCACATCTTTTTGTTTTACCAGTTGTGTAACTTCGGAAGCTTTATCTATAGTGGCAGCACTATAGGCACCTGCATACTGGGACAATTTGGTGAGATCCTCAAATGGATCCACCTCAACATTTTTATAAACAATATTTAGAATTCCCCCTGTGATGCCAAAAGTGCATCTTGATCCGTTTTCCTCCTTTTCCTTTGTTTTCTCACCACAACCCTATGTTTGGGACTGTAGAATATATCTAAAGGAGGGATTTCTTCTATCTTTAGCATAATTTCTCCTGTGGGGTCTTCAAGAATGATTTCTAAATCTTGATCTTTGGGATCATCAACTTGAGGAGTGTTTTGTAGTCCTATCTGCTGGGAAAATTGTTGATATTGGCTCAGCAAATGAGAAGAAACAACTAGTTCAGTATCTACTTGTCCTCCAAGTTGAGAACTTGCATTATTTTTTATATCATTCTTGGGTGTCGATTCAGTGTTTTTACTTTATGTGCTTCCTTTCTCAATATGTACATGGGCATAAGTACCCGTGCTCTCTTTTTCTGTTTGAACTAAAGGCTTCTATGTATCTTTTTGAGTAGCTATTTCTGTCTTGGTCGTGTCAGCTTTGCTGCTGTCATCCTTTTTCCCCAGAACAAGATCATCTCCTATTACTTCTTTACCAGAAGTACTTCCTACTTCTTTCCGTTGTGATGCTTTCTCCTGTGTGGGAGCTCTCAACTGATCAAGATGCACTTTAAGTAACCTCTGACTTCTAAACAACAAATTTTTTTTCATGTCCTCGGCCTACAACATGGTCTTGGCTAAATAAAAAACTTGGGATATATCATTCACGGAAACAAATAAATCATCAAAAATGTCTGGTTCATGTTCGAACCGAGCAATCGAAACGGAGGTAGTAAAATCATACTTCACTTGCCTTGGGTCGTATTGCCTTCTAGGAATCGTTGAAAGTTTAAGATCAGAAATCTTACCAACTTCTTTCTTAGCATGAGTGAAACTATTAAGAGTATAGTCACCACACTTAAAAGGGAATGTAGGCCACATAAGCTTTTTATTGATTTTGAAAATTCTAGACATTCCTTCTACTGTTAGTTGATAAGAAATCTCCTGAGCTAACAACTTATCTGGAACGTATAGGGGAAGGATATTTGGCTCAAAAATACTCCCAAAAATCATGATATAAGTGAATTTTTCTTCCTCGAATCAATCTCTGATAGAGGACAAATCAATCTTGGCTTTATTAGAAAGTCTAGGAGGGAAATGGCCAAAAATGGTCTGGTAAATTGGAATGAGAAAACCATGGCAGACTTTGTAAACATGATGTTTGAAATGTTCCTTCCATAATAATTTTTGATATACATGAATAGGGACAGGTTCCTTTGGAGTCCATTTCCAACCTAGCATTGGGAATTCAGAATTAAAATAGAGGGCGTCTAAGATATAAGCACAAAAATGGAAAGGGGTGGAATTCCCTGAATTCTTGTCTCTTCTATACTCAAGAATTCGATTGGCTATCTTATCAGACAAAATGACAGCCCAATCCATAATTTCAGAACTAACAACATAATGAATTAACGAGACCATTTGAATAGAGAACCTAGCAGAGTTATCGTTTTCGAACAACCTACACATCATCGCTGCGGCATAACAATATGGAAGCGAGAGAGACTCCAAAGAGTACATACCTGATGCCTCCTGTTTATGCTTCTTAGGGTTATTCCTCCATTCTTTGATTATCTCTGCCTGGTTTGGATGTTCTGCAGCATATTCCTTAAGGAAGTCTTTGTTGTAAATCTTTTGTGGGTTGGGGAGGTGGTACATTGCTTTAATATCTTTTGCCCTGAATGACCCGAACACTGATCCAGAAGCAGAAACAAAATTCCTATTTTGAATGGTCACATTGTCAATGACCCATCTGATAACATCATAGTAGGGAGAATTTTTTGCCCGGGCAACAATTCAGTGTAAAAATGAATTTGTCAATGCATTGAAATGAGATTCAGAGTCAGAGTCTGAATCTTCTTCACCGGGAACAGTTGCCTTAGGCACAATAACCCTAAGTTTCTATTTTTCAATCAAATTGTATACATTCTCCCATGTCATCTTCCCCAATCGTTGACAGGAGGTATCTGTGACTAGCTTGAGCCTCGCCGGTTTCTCCTTGGGTGGCATGGTTAATACAGGAGATTTTGCAACAAAAGCAACTTTAGATTTTCTGCTTCTGTTTGAAATTTCAGTGTCAGGAAAATTATCTTTGGTTCTGCGAATGAAAGGATTTGAATTTTTGTTTTGCAATTCAAATGAATGCCTTCAGCCGAAATAAAACACAATAATGAGAACAACTATCCAAAGATCTGTTTATTTAATTACCATCTAATCTCCCTGTATTTACAACATAAATGCCCTCCAAGGGGTCACATCCACGCATTGAAAACAAAATAACCCATGATATTTTGTCTTATTTTCAATTAATGATAACGTACAAGCGGAGATCGGTGCATCCTTGGAATACATGTTAAAATTCACTTTTGATTCGTTGCGATGCGATGAATAAATATAAATGCGAAATAACAATTGCATCACAAGTCTTCAATGGTGCACAAAATAATACAACATAATTAATTGCCGATTTTATGATTGCGAAAATCGCATCGCAATTTGTTTGAAAGGAAATGTGACAACGCTTTCTACCAAATCCCGATTGCATCGAAGATTTAAAATGAAATGGATTGTTTAATACTACGAAAATGCGATTGTGATTGAGCGCAATTACATCAAAATTTACAATGAAAGAAATGCAATGTTTAACTTTCTTCCGAAACACGATTGCGATAAATCACATCGCATCGGTCATAGATAGAAAAATGCAATACTTAATACTAACCCGAAATGCGATTGCGATTGAGCGCGATCGCATCGGAACGTTTCAAAGAAAAAACAACTCTTTAAAAGAACTTCTTTGAATTTCCGATTGCGATTATTGTTCATCTTAACATATTATTAAGTATAAAGTCTTTCTAATATGTTCAAATATGTTAAAAGGTCTTCTAACTCATCGGATCAATTTTTTTTTTAAAGTTTGTACACTTTGTGAAAAAATGTGATATGCATCCTTTTATCCATGGATCTTTTATTTCTATTTAGGGAAAAAGATATTTAAAAAGGGGCCCTATTTTTAAATGGTATTTATTTTAAAATTTAAAAATGGGGAGGGTTGTTGTACAGTACAACAGAAGGCTAGATCCTAGAGTTTGAAGTAGGTTTGTGATTACCTCTAGTATTCTTTGACTAAAAATCAAAATCCCACAACTTAAGAATTTACTGGAGTGATAACATTACTGGCGACCATACTGGGGAAATAACCAGTCCTCAATCATAAAACTAGTCTTAAATGAATCACTTAAATTATCCTTTTACTTTAAGATTTCTTTTATAGGTTTTGGGTATTGAAAAATTATTGGCTTCTAGGAAAGTCTACTATACCAGGTCTAACCCGGATCCTAAGCCTGATGTTATAGTAGATAACCCAGACCGAATTGGTAAAAAGAAAAAAAAACAGAAAATTTAGTCGCTGAAATCTCATTAGTAAGAGTCAATTCATTACCAAGTGAATTAGAAAGTCTGGAAGACATTGATTTTGATCTAAAATTTGAGCATTCGTTATTTAAAAGTAAATCTAAAAATGGTTTAAAAACTGTTGTTTTAGACCCTGCTTTTATTTCATTTTTGAATGCAAAACAAAAATCTATTGCAGTAAGTTCTAGATCTAAGAAAGCTGAATATCAGACCAAAGTTGAAGAGATTAATGTTAATATTCTAAAGGATATTGATGAAGCTATTGAATTACATCATTTATTGATTTATGCAAATAGACCTTCAGCTTCCCAATTACATACCACAATAATTCCAGCTAGAGATTCATCTCTTTATGCTGTTACATAATTCATAAATTCTACCACCAGCTCATCTACAGATCCATTTATCCCTAAACTACCTCTACAAACCAGAGTATTATTTCCACCAATCACTTCATCCACTATATCCATTAGTTCACCTTTTTTATTTCTTAAAAACATCATCCTCATTTCCCAGCACTTCAAATACTATCTTTAGTTCATCCACTATCATTTTCAGCACAGCTCCAAGTAGTTCTACCTTACCTCCTAGTCAAGCTAAGCTTCAAGCTATGGCTGCTAGATATGCTTCCCTTGTCCTACCACATCAACTTCATTACATGCCACAAGACTATCAAAACAAAATACCATTGTTTGATGGCACTACTCAATATACTTCTCAACAACACATTACTAAGATGACAAAATTCTTTGAAAATTATGAAATTGATGATTCAGATGTTCAAATGAGACTGTTTTCTCAAACTTTAACAAGAGCAGTTAAGAAATGGTTTAAAGATTTAGCTGCTGGTAGTGTAACTGATTTAGATGTCTTTTTTACTTTGTTTCTAAATAAATGGGAAAAGAAAAAGAACCCCCTCCAAATTTTTTCTGAATTTGATAATTTAAAAAGAGCTCCAAATGAATCAGTTCAAGATTACTACACGAGATATAATAACGTCTATAATTCTATCCCTGAAAATCTGAAACCTACTCCTTATTCTGTTCTGCTCAAATTCCCTAATGGATTTGATATAGATATGGCTTACCAATTAAGGGAAAGAGATGCAGATACCTTGGAAAAAATGCAAACTGATGTAGTAAGTGTAGAATTCAACATTCTAGCCAGAAAATCTAGACTTAGAAATGAAAGAAGAGTCACTATTAAAGAAGAAAATGAAAATTCAAATATAAAAATGGATGTTATAGCTAAAACTTTAGAAAGAGTGTCTGATAGATTAGATAGTATGGAGAGAAGACCTCACTGGGATAACCAACAACAGATTAGAAATCCCAATTTTAGAAAAAATATAAATTCTGGAAACGCAAAAGAAACACCCCTGGACCAAACACTTAGGCCACCATTCCAAGAGAACTATGCTGAAAGTTCTCAAAATAATAATGATGATGAGGAGTGTTGTACTTAGTTCCCCCCTCCATTTAAATTTTGACCACTGGCCCCTTTTAAATTTGCTGCAGCATCTTTCATGATCAAAAGCCTCCATATCATGCTCATCGCCACCTTTTCCGCTCCGAAATGCACTGTCCAAATGATAAAAACCCGCAATTTAAATTTATCGACCCAAGCCCCAGGGCCCCAGCTCCTTTCCTGTTGTCACCATATAACCCGAGCCCAAGAACCACAGGCAAAAATAAAGGGGGCTTATCGTTCATATTCCGGGCGTGATCATGGCCGTCCGATCAAGATTAGATCAACGGAGCGGTGAACGTTTCATATGGAGGGCCCCGCATGCAGAAAACCGGCAGTAAACCCCCGCACCGCTTACCCCAGGTTGGCGGTATTATCCATCAGGCCAGCGATTCCACTGGGTAGGCGCCGCGTTTCCTAGGTATAGGCCACGAAACCACTTTTCTCCCCGCATTAAAGCCTGAACAATCGCCGGGCAGCGGAATTTGTTTGAACTATCGGATCTGGCGATGTCGATCCAACGACGGACATCCACCAAAGTTGCTCGCCCTTTAAACCCTGTCCGTCCTGTGCTATGGCCCACCGTCGTGCCTCTCTTACCATTCCCCAACCGTCGATCTGTGTTTGTAATCTGACAGCCCACGATACAGTCTCCCCGTCCATTGACTCTGCCGCCACGTCACCCTTCCACCTATTCTCTCCGTACGTCCACATGTCTTCCCCCCTCATGTCCCAAATAATTCTCCCCATCATATATATATATATGTATGCATATGTTTTCACTCACATCCTTTGTTCTTATTTCTCCTCGCATCTCAAACTGTTTCACGTAGAAAGTCGCGCTCCGCCCATCTAAACCATACCTCCATTGTTTTTCTTCCGCCACCTTGTGTATTTCTCCCTGTCAACCATGTATCCATCATCCTCGCCCCCATCTGTGTCGGATTTTTCTAATATTTTGTGGGTTTTGCAGGTTTCAATATAACAGGGGGGCATTTTAATTCGCCGCCACTGTTGCAAAGGTTTAGAGCCCATGAAAGACGATTTTTCTGTGGGTGAAATTTAATGAAAAAACTGAGGGTAGGTGCGAGAAATGATCGCCAATTAAAGAAGACAAAGAAATGTATTCACAGAACCCTCCAGAGAAATTCGCCCTGCATTAAAGATCCAGGATTCGAATCCAAAATCAGGGGCCGAGAGTACAGTACAGAATTGTAGAATTTTCCAGGTCTCTTACGGCAGCAGATTTTCCCTTAGCTGCAGGCAACACATTGTATATATTTTATTATTTGTGTCTTGTATATAAGGAGATTTTTATCTCCCAGCATTTATTTCCATAGACAGATTGCTAAGTACAGTCATTTATAGCTAGTCATTCTTAGAGTGGGCGTGAATGCTTTCCGCCATTTTATTCAAATTGAGTCATTAATTGTGCTTCATCTACCTCCTCCTCTAGAATTCTCTGTCTTTCCTATAAAGCCCTGAAAAGAAGACATTGTAAAGGTTCCAGATTTCTATCAGCAAATTGTGCAGCGAAAAGGCTTTTGTATACATTTTGTAATATTTCTGTATGAAGGTTCAGAGCCCGTAGGGTCTCAGTGAGGAGGGGTTATAACTATAATGAGGATTCTGGTCTTTGGTATCTCACAGTATGTAATTTCTCTTATGTGTTAATACAATATCTTCTTTCATGCTATTTATCTTCTTGTATCATGTTCTAGAATGTGAGTGGCTCACTAGTTTGGAGTAAGGATTCATCTTTTTTGGCGCCCTTTCTGGAATTAGTCAAGCGCTTTAAATAGGCCTAGTCATGATATACTGTTCCATGATCATCTCTTCCATATTTTCTGCTATATTAGTTGCATGAGGAGGGTGATTTTAAAACTCCATTGTCATATAAGGATTCATAGATTGGTATGCCCTTATGTGGTTCTGTTGTGTATCTGGGTATCAGTCTCATGTTAGCTAATATCTTCTTTATGTTTCCCCACTGCACTCATTCTTGATATTTGATTTCTGTGATGTATTATTTGAACTGGCCCTCTTTACAGTAAGCGGTCTCTCAACTGTCTGATGCCTTTGTATTGGAGTTTTACATGATGTCCCTACACTGTTCTTATCTTTGTACCAGCTTCTAAGAGAGATTGGTCCCATTCAAAACTAATTTCCTTGTTCAAACAAGAGATAGTAAGTGAGTTCTTGGACTGACAACCCAAACTATAAAGGGCTCCTTGCTATATTAAGATGTCCTAGGCACTGGTCTATGGAAACTCTAGACTGTCTCTAGGGGGGTGACAAAATCATCCACAACATATTTCTGGCGCCGTTGCCGGGGAGCGAATTCAAGAATATCAGTTTCCCCGGGTCTCGACAAATTGTTTTCACTCTCTAATCAGGTGAGCACAGAGAGTTGAAGAGTTGCATATCTCTCACCTTGGCGACTCCACTAGTATTTATTTGATAAATATTATTGGTAGTCCTGGCTCCTCGTAAGCCACATTTGAGTTCAGATACATCTCAGTCGAAAGCATCTTACGTGTCTGGCCCAGAGAAGATCATTCAAAAAATAATTTGGAAAGAGAGGAATTCGGTTTGTGCCAAAAACCCTGAATATTCCGTTGAAGATTACCCGCCATCTTCTTCTCAAGAAGTTAGAACAGAAAATCCTGAGTTTTACTCAGAATCTCCACGAAGAAGAAGTGCTCGGATTGAAGAAGATCCTCATCCTTCTTTCGAGGCTGAAGAAATTAAAGAGGTCACAGAAGTAGTTGCTGTTAACCGTGAGTTATTTCCATCCACACCTCAGGCTTCTGTGCAATATATTCCCATTGTTATTCATACTCCACTTCCTCCTACTCCTCTCCCTTCATTGGTTACTCAGACTGTTGTACAACCCCCACCTCCTCCAATGGCCAATGTTCCTACTTTTCTATTGAACAAATATGCTCCTCTGGCCTTACCCCAAGTGCTGAATGATATGCTAGAGATTCTGCCGAGATTTAATGGAGAAAATGAAATTGATGCTCAGAAACATCTTGAGACCTTTTGCTCTTTTGCAGAGAACTTAAATGTTGAACATCTGGATGTGGTCTTGAGACTATTTGTGCAATCTTTGGAAGGGGAAGCCAGAAAATGGTTTAAAACATTGGGAAATCGTTCTGTGACCACCTGGGACGTCATGGAGAATGTTTTCCTCAGGAAGTGGGGCGAAAAGAAAGATCATGGTCAATGTCTCACTGAATTTAATACAATGAAGAAGAAACAGAATGAAGGAGTGGCAGAATTTATCAAAAGATTCAACAAATTATATCTGAGCCTGCCTCCTGAAATGAAGCCCCATGAAGCTGCTGCCAAGATAATTTTCATAGTAGCCTTTGAGTTTGATTTTGGCTTCGCATTGAGAGAAAGAAAACCTGCCACTTTGGATGATGCACAATCAGATGCTCTGGAATTGGAAGCAAACTTTGCCTCCACTGGAAAGTTAAAAGGAAAAAATGAGCAGGATACTAGAAGGAGAGGCAAAGAAGAGGTCTCCACCTCTAATCAGGAAAAATATTCAGATAAAATGGATGAAATAAGTAAAATGATAAATAAAATGGTCAAGCTTGAACTGGAAGCTAAGAATGCAGCTCCCAAGAACTATTATAATGCTCCCAACAGAGGATACAATCCCCAGTATAGAAGACCACCATTGTAGATATTGCCAAGAGAAACAAAGGAACAACAAGACCAGGTACCTCATCCCTTGTACCTGGAAGGACCAGCAGATGACTCCACTGGAGATGCAGCTTATGGATTAGAAGATTCAAATCTGGCTTTTTCAAATAATGATGATATGGAATGCCCGTTGCAAGATGAAGATGAAGAAGCAGAGATTGATCACTATTGTAAACAATTTGCTGATTTCATGCAAGCGCAATTCAATGTAAAATATGATCTCAGATCTTCAAGGAAGAGGACCAGAACTCAAGAACAAGAAGAAGAACCACCTCAGAAAGAAGCATCTGTTCAGAAGGAATCAGCAACAAAGAAGAACGCATACAAAGGTAAGAATCCTTTAAATACTCCCTTGCATTCAAGTGATCAGATTCCTTCCTCTTCTAAAATATTCAGTCCTCCTAATGCTGAGCCAGTGTCAAAATAAGTCAAATCTTCAGTTGAAAATAGGGAGTCAAAAGAAGTAGTGATATAAAAGCCCACATCTGCTTTCAATTTGCAAAAATAACTTGAGAAGATTAAGATTCATGTCCCTTTGACTGAGTTGTTAAAACAACCTGTATATCAGTCTCAAGTTACCTCTTTTATACTTCCTCCCAAAACACCAAGTGCACCTGATAGCCTAAATCTTCAAGAAGAGAGACCCATGGTAGTCTTTGGCCCACATGTCGAGGAGATAGACCCTTATACTCCTCCTTTTTACGTATCCCTAGTTATACATGACCTGCTGTTACATAATTGTATGTTAGATTCTGGGGCTTCCCATAACCTTATGCCTATGTCTGTCATGGAACAACTAGGACTTCAAATTACAAGACCATACAAATATTTGTATTCATTTGATTCCAAGAGGGTTAAATGCTTGGGAATGATTAAAGATTTAGTGGTCAATTTGGCCCAAATTCCAGCTAAGAGTGTGGTCATGGACATTGTGGTTGCCGATATCCCATCCCACTTTGGCATGTTGCTGTCAAGGTCCTGGGGTACAAAGATTGGGGGATCAATTAAATTAGATTTAACATATGCTACTGTCCCAGTCTTTGGAGGACAGGAAAGGAGGTTGTACAGAGAGACTAGATTTGTTAAAATGGTAACCAAGGCTGACTGCTCATAAAACTCTCCAGTCTATAACAAAGAGGGAGACTTCTCATGCTTGATGTTAGAAGAAAATCAAAATTATGCTCATGAGCCCCTTTTTGGTTAAATCCAAGCTGAGCAGCCAAAAGAAGATCTGGAATCAGAAATTTGGACTTTGCATTTTGATGGAGCAAACTCAAGAGAAGGTAATGGAGCTGGGGTATTGTTGATTTCTCCTACAGGAAGATGGGTGCCACTGTCCTTCAAACTAGAATATGAGGCTACAAACAACGTGGCTGAATATGAAGCATTATTATTGGGACTGCAGACAGCTAAGAACATGGGCATCCAATGTTTAAAAGTCTTGGGAGATTCTGAGCTAGTAGTAAGGCAGATCAAAAATGAATGTCAAACTAAACATCCTCAGCTCAGAGCATATAGAAACTAAGTATGGGACATGATATAAAACTTCTTCTCAGCATTTAACATACAGTTCATGCCCCGGGAACAAAACAGAATAGCAGATTCTCTTGCTGTAGCTGCCAGTACATTTCGTCCTCCTCAGAATCCACTCTTAAGATATGAAGTGGAGGTACGTTACAGACCATCCATCCCAGATAATGTAATGCACTGGCAGGTGTTCGAAGATGATGAACATATGAAAAGATTCATGGAGACAGTGGGGGAATTCATAAATATAGATATTGATGATGAGAGGGAGGAAGAAGCTGAAAATGTCGCAGAAAACAAATGGGAAGAGAATATAGCAAGAAACAAAGTGCTGCAGCTGAAAGGAAATGTTATACCTAGAGGGCTGGTGCCTCTAGAAAGATTATTTAACAAAGATGATATTCCATTGCAGCCCAACAAAGTAACAGAAGAAGATCAAGTAGGAGATCTGAATCTGGGTACTTCCACTGATCCCAAAATTGTTAAATTATCTAAAAGAGTCCCAGAAGAATACAAAGAAAAATATTTGAAATTATTTCAATCTTATAAAGATGTTTTTTCTTGGTCCTATCAGGACCTAAAAAATTTTGATGTAAATATAATACAGCATAAAATTCCATTGAGGGAAGATGCAAAGCCATACAAGCAGAAGCTCAGACAGATAAACCCCTTGCTGCTTCCCTCAATTGAAAAAGAAATCAAAAAATTACTGAAAGCCAAGATAATTGTGCCATTAAGGTACTCAGAATGGATAGCAAATCTTGTTCCTGTGCAAAAGAAGAATGGAGAAATAAGGCTCTGTGTATATTTCAGGAATTTGAATAGAGCATCTCTCAAAGATAATTATCCACTTCCTAAGATGGACCACATCCTGCAGAAAGTGGTGGGAGCATCCAGAATGTCAATGATGGATGGATTTTCTGGTTATAATTAGGTGGCTGTATTTCCAGAAGACCAAAAGAAAACTGCATTTACCACACCATGGGGAACATTCATGTATGCTAGGATGCCATTTGGATTAATTAATGCAGGAGCTACTTTTCAGAGAGCAATGGACATAGCCTTTGTTGGAGAACAGGACAAGTTTTTAGTGGTGTATCTTGATGATATCACTATGTTTTCAAAGAATGATGATGAACATATTGAGCATTTAAGAAGAACTTTTGAAAAATGTAGAAGGTATGGCCTATCCCTCAATCCTCAAAAGTCTTTGTTTGCATTAGATGACGGAAAACTCTTAGGGCACATTGTAACTAAAAATGGTGTGAGAATAGACCCTAAGAGAGTTGAAGTAATAAACAACATTCCTCTGCCGAGGAATAAGAAGGAGGTACAGGTATTTTTGGGCCGAATTAATTTTCTAAGAAGGTTTATTCCTAACTATGCCGAGATAGTTAGGCATATAACTAATATGTTGAAAAAGGAGAATGAAGTAAAATGGTCCCAAAAGTCTAGAGATGCATTCACAAGGATAAAACAGGCATTTGCTGAATCTCCTGTGCTAGCGGGGCTAGATTACAAAAATCCATTTATGATTTTCTCATTTGCTTCCCCTCACACAATTGCTGGAGTGTTATTGCAGAAAAATGAAGAGTGATATGAACAACCCATAGCTTTCTTCAGTCAAGTACTTTATGATGCAGAATTGAAATACAATATATTAGAGAAGCAGGCATATGCCCTAGTCAAGTCACTTAAAGCTTTTAGAGTTTATATTTTTCAATCTCATATTACTGCATATGTCCCCACAACAGCTGTCAAAGACATTCTGGTTCAGGGAGACAGCGAGGGTAGAAGAGGAAGATGGATTGCAAAAATTCAGGAATATGATTTGGACATAAGGCCTACTAAGCTGATTAAAGGACAGGGACTTGCCAAGATGTTATCTGAATCAAATCATCAGACCTTGGGCATTAATTTATCCATGTTAGCAAATGAAGAATCTGAGAAAGAAGAAGAGCAGCAAGGACTGGAGATGGCCACCCAAAAGGTACATATGAAATATCTAACTAGTCCTTGGTACAAAGAAATTGTTGAATATCTTTTAACACTTAGCTGCCCTCCAAGTTGTGATAAGATAAAGTACAGAGCTGTAAGGATGAAATCTCAGAAATACGTGATTACTAATGGACAGCTCTACTGGAGAGATCCTCTAGGCATATTGCTGTTATGCCTCACCGAAAATGAAGTGCAGGATATAATGACAGAATTTCATGAGGGAATATGTGGAGGGCATTATAGCTAGAGGGATACAGCTCACAAAATCTTGAGGGCTGGTTTCTACTGGCCAAAATTGTACACAGATACTTTTGTTTGGGTAAGAGCATGTGACAAATGCCAAATATTTGCAGAAAGATAGAAATTAGCGGCTTTGACCTTGATTCCTATTCATGTAAATGAACCATTTCATAAATGGGGATTAGATTTTATAGGAGAAATACATCCCCCATCAAGTGGCCAATATAAATGGATACTAACAGCCATAGATTACTTCACGAAATGGGTGGAAGCCATACCTATAGGAAATGCTACAGATGCTGTGATAATGAAATTTATGGAGGAAAATATCATATATAGGTTTGGCTGTCCTGCTAGAATCGTAATTGATAATGCACAAGCTTTCAAATCTGCCAGATTTGTGAATTTCTGCCAAAGGTATAACATCATACTGACTCATTCCATAGCATACTATCTACAGGGAAACGGTTTAGCAAAATCATCTAATAAAACCCTGGTGAGAGCCCTGAAGAAAACAATCAGTGAAAATCAGAAAAACTGGGATTCTCAATTGAAGTTTTCTCTATGGGAAAATAGGATAACCAGCAAAAGAGCAACAGGGAAGTCACCCTATGAGCTGGTATATGGGAGAGCTGCTGTGTTTCCTGTGCAATTGGCTTTGCCAGTGGCACGTTTTATGCAGGAGAATCAAGAGGAACCAGATGATATGATCAGGAGGCTTAATCAATTGGTAGAATTGGAAGAAACACGGAACCAGGTAAATCAGAGATTGATAGAATATCAGGAGAAAATGAAGAATGTCTTTGATCAGCACGCAAAGGATAGAAATTTTCAAGTCGGAGACCTGGTTCTCAGATGGGATGTTCGCAGAGAAGAAAAGGGAAAGCATGCTAAATTTGATCCGTTGTGGTTTGGGCCATTCAAAATAGTGAAGCTGGGAAGAAACAACACTTTTTCTTTAGAAAATCTACAGGGTGATTTGTTGGATGCACCTGTGAATGGCCAATTCCTCAAGCCATATTTCCAATCCTGACTCAGGCTGGAAATGCCTGATTGTATATATTGTATATAAGTTGTTTTGGTTTTTCTTTCTACAAAGGAAAGAATGCTGATAATTACCTGAAGCGAAAGCGCAGAGGAAATTGAGTAGCAGAATGAAATTTTCAGCGGTCTGCGTGTTATCGACATGCCCGAGGACGACCATGCCGTCCCCAGATGGAGCCGATGTTGTACATAGTTTCCCCCTCCATTTAAATTTTGACCACTGGCCCCTTTTAAATTTGTTGCAAACATCTTTCGTGATCAAAAACCTCTACGTCGTGCTCATCGCCACCTTTTCTGCTCCGCAATGCACCGTCCAAATGATAAAAACCCGCAATTTAAATTTATCGACCCAAGCCCTAGGGCCCCAGCTCCTTTCCTGTTGTCACCATATAACCCGAGCCCAAGAACCACAGGCCAAAAGAAAGGGGGCTTATCGTTCATATTCCGGGCGTGATCATGGCCATCCGATCAAGATTAGATCAACGGAGCGGTGAACGTTTCATATGGAGGGCCCCGCATGCAGCAAACCGGTAGTAAACCCCCGCACCGCTTACCCCAGGCTGGCGGTATTATCCATCAGGCCAGCGATTCCACTGGGTAGGCGCCGCGTGTCCTAGGTACGGGCCACGAAACCACTTTTCCCCACACATTAAAGCCTGAACAATCGCCGGGCAGCAGAATTTGTTTGAACCGTCGGATTTGGCGATGTCGATCCAACGGCGGACATCCACCAAATTTGCTCGCCCTTTAAACCCTGTCCGTCCTGTGCTATGGCCCACCGTCGTGCCTCTCTTACCATTCCCCAACCATCGATCTGTGTTTGTAATCTGACGGCCCACGATACAGTCTCCCCGTCCATTGACTCTGCCGCCACGTCGCCCTTCCACCTATTCTCTCCGTACGTCCACATGTCTTCCCCCCTCACATCCCAAATAAATCTCCCCATCATATATATATATATATATGTATGCATATGTTTTCACTCATGTCCTTTGTTCTTATTTCTCCTCGAGTCTCAAACTGTTTTACGTAGAAAGTTGCGCTCCGCCCATCTAAACCATACCTCCATTGTTTTTCTTCCGCCACCCTGTGTATTTCTCCCTGTCAACCATCTATCCATCGTCCCCACCCCCATCTGTGTCGGATTTTTCTAATATTTTGTGGGTTTTGCAGGTTTCAATATAACAGGAGGGCATTTTAATTCACTGCCACTGTTGCAAAGGTTTAGAGCCCATGAAAGACGATTTTTCTGTGGGTGAAATTTAATGAAAAAGCTGAGGGTAGGTGCGAGAAATGATCGCCAATTAAAGAAGACAAATAAATGTATTCACAGAACCCTCCAGAGAAATTTGCCCTGCATTAAAGATCCAGGATTCGAATCCAAAATCAAGGGCCGAGAGTACAGTACAGAATTGCAGACTTTCCCAGGTCTCTTACGGCAGCAGATTTTCCCTTAGCTGCAGGCAACACATTGTATATATTTTATTATTTGTGTCTTGTATATAAGGAGATTTTTATCTCCCAGCATTTATTTCCATAGACAGATTGCTAAGTATAATCATTTATAGCTAGTCATTCTTAGAGTGGGCGCGAATGCTTTCCGCCATTTTATTCAAATTGAGTCATTAATTGTGCTTCATCTACCTCCTCCTCTAGAATTCTCTGTCTTTCCTATAAATCCCCGAAAAGAAGACATTGTAAAGGTTCCAGATTTCTATCAGCGAACTGTGCAGCGAAAAGGCTTTTGTATACATTTTGTAATATTTATGTATGAAGGTTCAGAGCCCGTAGGGTCTCAGTGAGGAGGGGTTATAACTGTAATGAGGATTCTAGTCTTTGGTATCTCACAGTATTTAATTTCTCTTATGTGTTAATACAATATCTTCTTTCATGCTATTTATCTTCTTGTATCATGTTCTAGAATGCGAGTGGCTCACTAGTTTACAGTAAGGATTAATCTTTTTTGGTGCCCTTTCTGGAATTAGTCAAGCGCTTTAAATAGGCCTAGTCATGATATACTGTTCCATGATCATCTCTTCCATATTTTCTGCTATATTAGTTGCATGAGGAGGGTGCTTTTAAAACGCCATTGTCATATAAGGATTCATAGATTGGTATGCCCTTATGTGGTTCTGTTGTGTATCTGGGTATCAGTCTCATGTTAGCTAATATCTTCTTTATGTTTCCTCACTGCACTCACTCTTGATATTTGATTTCTGTGATGTATTATTTGAACTGGCCCTCTTTACAGTAAGCGGTCTCTTAACTGTCTGATACCTTTGTATTGGAGTTTTACATGATGTCCCTACACTGTTCTTATCTTTGTACCAGCTTCTGAGAGAGATTGGTCCCATTCAAAACTAATTTCCTTGTTCAAACAAGAGATAGTAAGTGAGTTCTTGGACTGACAACCCAAACTATAAAGGGTTCCTTGCTATATTAAGATGTCCTAGGCACTAGTCTATGGCAACTCTAGACTGTCTCTAGGGGGGTGACAAAATCATCCACAACAGGGCCCTTGCCCCAAACGGTATCGCTGATTTAGCAGCTTTGTATAGGGCATTTTTGAATAGATGGGAAAAGAAGAAAGACCCTCTTCAAATCCTATCAGAATTTGAAAAATTGAGAACAAGACCTAATGAAACCGTGCAAGATTACATCATAAGATTCAATGAAGCCTACAACGCTATTCCTAAGAACCTTACACCCCCTCCTGACTCAGTATTGGTTAAATTCCCTAATGGTTTTGACTCTGACATAGCCTATTCACTCAGGGAAAGAGCCCCCCAAACCCTAGAAGAAATGCAAAGCATAGTGGTTAGTGTAGAAGCAAATCTTATAGAAAAACAAGCCAGAGCTAGGGCCGAAAGAAGAATTCCTATGAATGAAGAACCTTCAGCTTTTGAAAGAAAGCTAGATGTAATCATTAAAGGTATGGAAAGATTAGGAGACAAAGTGGAGGCAATCAAAAGAAAGTCTTCTGGTGATAATCAAAATGTTGCAAGAAACCCAAACTTTAGAAGAAATCAGAACCAAAATATTGGAAAGAATGTCCCTGACCAAAACATCAGGCCACCTTTCCAAGAAAATTTTGTTGAAGGTTCAACTTCTGAAGAACCTACAGAGGATGTGGAAATAAACAATGTAACTAAAGACAAAAATGAACCAGAAGTTTTCCTATCTCAGGATGATCAAGAGAATCACATCCTTGAAACATTCCAAACTCATTCAGGAGAAACTTTTGATTTTAAGGAAGGCTATGACACAGCAATTTATGAGGTTCATAAACAGTACAATTTGAGAAGCAGACGGATTGATGTGCCAGAGAATAGAAAATAGAAAGCTGTAAAACAAAATGTCAAAGGTAAAATCCCTCCTGTACAAAACATTCCCCCTGTACAAATTCTGTCTAGGACAACTCCTAACCACTCAAATCCAATAATTGAAGATGTGTCTGATAACCAACCAAACAATAAACAACAATCTAATACTTTTCCTCCTGTAGGAAATGTAGAAGAAATAGTAGAAGTTAGTTCAAAAATACCTTCAAATCAAAATTCCACTCATGAAAAAGAGAAAAACGTTGAAGACCCAAAAAATAGAGAAAACCCAACTGTGCAAAACACTAAAGCTCAAACAGAAAAACCTTTCAATTTAGAGGCTGAAATAGGCAAACTAAAGATAGCTGTTCCTTTATCAGAACTAGCTAAACATGATGTCTATAGAAGTAAAATCAGCAAATCCCTTAACATTAACATTACTGGAATGGATGATTCAGTAAATATTCTTGATGATCAACCTAAACTTCTTTTTGTCCCCGAGGTAAATGGTAAACTAGAAAGAGGAGGAACTCCTCCATTTTATGTGAGCCTGAACGTTCATGACAAAATACTCCACAATGCTATGCTTGATTCTGGAGCATCCCACAATTTGATGCCGAAAGCTGTGATGGAAAGATTAAATTTAGACATTACCAGACCGTATAAAGATTTGTTTTCTTTTGATTCTAGTCAGGTAAGATGTTTAGGTTTGATTAAAGATTTGTGTGTTACTTTGGTGCAATACCCTGCGAAGTCTGTTTTGATGGATATAGTAGTGGCTGATATCCCTCATAAATATGGTATGTTGTTGTCCAGATCCTGGGGTGTTAAACTTGGAGGATCTATTCAACTAGACATGTCATATGCCACTATTTCAGTATTTGGTCAACCTAAAAGATTATATAGAGAAACCTTAATGAAGTACTTGGTGAGTAGCCATGAGAAACCTGAAAACTTCCCTGTCTATTCAGTACATTCTGATATGGATTATTTCATCCTTTATAATGCTGAAGAGGACCTTCCTACTGAGCTAGAAGCACTTGAAAAGGAAACTACAAATAAATCCACTGTTCAGATCGAAGAAATTTCCGAAGATAAAGAAACACCAGAAAAACAAGAAATTCCAAAACAAACCAAGAAACTAGCTCCTGTAAAGAAACATGTTAAAACAGTCAATGAAGATTATGAACATGAAATTCTGTGGCATTTAGAATTTGATGGTTCAGTAAACAAGTTAGGAGCATGGGCTGGAATTTGGTTACATAATGTTGAAAATGATCATGCTGAAGGTCATTCTTATAGATTGAATTTTAAATGCACTAACAACATGGCTGAATACGAAGCTCTTTTGCTAGGGCTTAAACATGTCAAAAAGTTAGGAGCAATTAGGGTATCAATCATAGGAGACTCTGAATTAATTATCCAACAGATTAATGGTGAATGCTCAACCAAAGATCCCAGATTGAAACAATAGAGAGAAACAGTTGTGGAAATTCTCAACACTTTTCTACAAGCTCAACTTGCCAAGATTCCCAGGAAACAAAATTTGCATGCTCACAGTCTTGCAATGTTTGCTAGCACATGTAAGTTGCCTTTTGGACCTAATCATCAGTTCACAGCTGAGATTAGAAGTAGACCTGCTATACCAGACAATCTAAAGAATTGGCAAGTATTTGTAAATAATAATCAAATCAATTGTTTTTTGACTCTTCAAAATGAGTTTTCTAACAGTAATATAGATGAAGACGTAACCATTGATGAATCTGATCAAGAAGAAGAACATAAAACAGATATTTCAAGAGAGACTACAATTCACATGCTTCACCCAACCACATTCACAGAAAAAGATATGCAGGATTTGATACAAATGGAATTCGATGAGATCATAGAAGATGAAACTGAAATCATTAATCTGAAAGATAATCATTTACCCAAAGGATTAACTCCTTTGGAAGATCTTTTTGATTCAAATGACATTCCATTTAAACTCAAAATGGAACCTGTTAAGGCTGATATTGAAGAATGTAACTTAGGAACCCCAGAAAATCCAAAAATGGTTAAACTATCTAAATCTTTGCCAGAAGATCAAAAGGTTAAATATGTTGAACTTTTAAAATAATTCCAGGATGTTTTTGCCTAGAGTTATGAAGATCTTAAATCATATGATACATCGATTATTCAGCATAAAATACCTTTGAAACCAGACCAGAAACCTTTCAGACAAAAACTTAGAAGGATCAATCCTGTTTTACTACCTTCAATTGAAAAAGAAATTAAAAGGATGTATGAAGCAGGAATTATAGCTCCTATTAGGTTCTCAGAATGGGTTTCTAATATAGTACCAACACGAAAAAAGATTGGAGAAAATAGACTGTGTGTTGATTTAAGAAATTTGAATAAAGTTTCTTTAAAAGATAACTATTCCTTGCCTAAAATGGACCATATCTTACAAAGGGTAGTAGGATCTTCTAGGATATCTCTACTGGATGGATTTTCAGGGTATAACCAGATTCTGGTTCATCCTGATGATCAAGATAAAACAGCATTTACAACGCCATGGGGTAATTTTAAATATGTCAAGATTCCATTTGGACTCAAGAATGCAGGAGCTACATTTCAGAGAGAAATGGACATTGCTTTTGCTAAAGAAATACATGATTTTCTGGTAATTTATCTATATGATTTAACAGTTTTTTCCAAAACAGATCAGCAACATTTAGATCATCTAAGGCAAGTGTTCATAAAGTGCAGAAAATATGGCATTTCCTTAAATCCTAAAAAGTCATTGTTTCGTTTGGAAGAAGGAAAGCTCCTAGGTCACATTATTTCTAAAGATGGCATTCGAATTGACCCTGAAAGAATACAAGAAATTTTGCAAATACCTCATCCCAGAAATATTAAAGAACTTCAAGCTTTCATAGGAAAGATTAATTTCTTGAGAAGGTTTATTTCAAGTTTAGCTGAATTACTTAGATTGCTTACTAACATGCTTTAAAAATATTCAAGCATTGACTGGACTGTAGAAGCCAAGCAATCATTTGAAGAAATCAAAATGACTTTAACTAGAACACCAGTTCTTACTAGTCCAAAGTTTGATAGAGATTTCATTATTTTTTCATTTGCTTCTGAACATACAATTGCAGCTGTTTTACTACAAAAGGATGATCAGGGATGTGAAAAACCAATTTCCTTTTTCAGTAAATCACTTAGGGATGCATCTTTGAAATACAATATCATGGAGAAACATGCTTTTGCACTGGTAAAAGCAATTAAAGATTTCAGAGTTTATATATTATATTCTCATCTGATAGCTTATGTGCCTAATGCTGTAGTTAAAGACATCTTGACTCAAGATGGTATTGAAGGAAAAAGAGGTAAGTGGATAGATACCATTTTAGAATATGATATCGAAATTAAACCAACTAAACTCATCAAAGGTCAAGGTTTAGCTCAACTCATGACTGAACCTAATTGCCAAGCCTTAGACATTAACGAACTGGATGATGAACAGGAGATGGCGGCTCCACAGATCAATCAAACTTTCTTAGATTCACCTTGGTACATTGATATCATTCATGTTTTATTAAACCTGCAAGCTTTTCCAGGGTTGTCTAGAACGAAAAGAAGATTTTTGAAAATGACATCTTTAAAATATTGTATTTTAGATGGCACTCTATTTTGGAAAAATCATGAAGGAATCTTATTACATTGTCTATTTAAAGATGAAGCTGACAAGGCACTTAATGAATTTCATGCAGGGGATTGTGGTGGACATCTATACTGGAAGTCAACTGCAGATAAAATCTTAAGGGCTAGTTTTTACTGGCCAACCTTGTTTTCAGATGTTAAGAAATTTGTAACAACTTGTCATAAGTGTCAGATCTTTGAGGGTAAAAGAAAGTTGTTACCTTTACCATTAAGACCAATTTCCACAGAAAGACCCTTTCAACAATGGGGATTAGATTTTATTGGAGAAATTCATCCCTCTTCTTCTGGGAAACACAGATGGATTCTTACTGCCACAAATTACTTTACTAAATGGATTGAAGCTATCCCATGCAGACAAGCCAATGATTCTGTAATTATAGGGTTTTTAGAAACCAATATACTATCCAGATTTGGCTGTCCAGAGAAAATTATAAAAGATAATGCTGCTACATTTAAGTCTAAGAAAATGATTAGTTTCTGCAATAAATATCACATAACTTTAGGCCATTCAATAGCCTATTACCCTCAGGGTAATGGACTGGCAGAATCTTCCAATAAAAGCCTTTTTAATATCATTAAAAAGTTACTGGAAGAAAATAAAAAGAATTGGCATAAGAAACTTACCAATGCATTGTGGGCAGACAGACTTACAACTAAGAAATCAGTTGGGACCAGTCCATATGAATTAGTTTATGGCATTGAGGCAAGATTCCCATCATCTTTATGAATTCCTGTTATGAAGTTACTTCAGGAGGCTCAAGTGGAACCAAATGATATTCAGAGAAGAATTAACCAAACAATTCACTTGCAGCAAACCAGAGAAGAAGTGTATCAACGATCCCAAGTCTTGCAGGAAAAGTTAAAGAAAATGTTTGACAAAAGAACTAAAGCAGAAGATTTTCAACTAGGAGACAAAGTCTTAAGATGGGATTCCAGGAGGGAAGATAAAGGGAAACATGGGAAATTTGATTTCTTATGGAAAGGGCCTTACATCATTCATGCCTTACAGGGGAACAACAAATACTTTTTAAAGAACTTGGACAATTCAGAAGCTGAGGAAGGACCAGTCAATGGTCGAATGCTGAACCACTATTTTGATCCTATTTATTAGGATATTTTGATTTTTTCTAACTTGTACATAATATATCCTTTTCTAATGCATCAGTTTTGATTGGATGGTGACTTCTTGGAGTTGAAGCCCGAAGAGAAGGCCCTAAGCTTTAAAATTTTCACTATCATATATACAATAAAGCTACCAGAAAAAGGAGATTAAATGTTTCAGTTTGAGAACATTTTGAGGCATCTGATCTGCTGTTCTTGACTTTTCACAAGGAAAAGCCATCCCCAAGTGGAGCGAGTGTTAGACTCCTATACCAATAGGTATCATTTTTCATGATTTTCTTGATTGAACTATGCAATATGTTCAAACCTTTTTCTTGTGCAAAGGTGTTCCATATTCTTGAAAAATCAAAAAATCAAAAAATTTAAAAAATGTAAAGAGGGTATACCCTAAAAGAAAAATCAAAGGGTAAGAAAAATAAAGTGGTAAAAAAAGTGAGAGAAATGAACCCCAAGCAAAAATAGACCAGGAAAGTGTGCAAATCCAAATGCCACTACTATTTTATTTTCTGTAATAAAGAAATTGTGTGCAGCTTGTCAAACTTTTGCCACAATTTATGAAGAGTCAAACTGTTTAAACTTGACTCATTCACTTTTCAATTTCATGTTGTAGAATAGAGAATAAATATTTGATCAAACAGTTTAATCTTGGCAGATAAGTAGATTGGTAGAGTTAATAAAAGGTGCTCAACAGTTTAATCTGAGCCCTTGGATGTAATAAGGGTAGAGTTAGATAGATCTACCATGTAAAAAAAAGAAGATTGATAAGGGTTTGCAAGTCCAAATGCACCCTAATAAAGAAGAAAAAATGGAAGTGTAAAGTAGATAGGGTAGGTAGATGGTGTTGCCCAAGTTTTATGTGATGAATGATGGTGCTAAATGTATTTAATAATTTACTTTCATCACAAATATTGAAGCGGAAAATGCACTGGAAAATTCACAGAAAGCAAAGTCAAAATCATTAACTTCCCACATCACTTTCTCCCTAAGATTTTTACTAATTTCCCGAAAGTGCTAAGGTATTTGGAGATTAAAGGGGCTCAAGGCATTTCCTTGACTTTTGGAGGGACCGGACCCTCAGCCTAATGATCAAAAAGACCTAAGTACATGAAGTTATTTATCATTATAATCATTCACTTTTAACCTTTTCCTAAGTAAAATCCAATTTTACTTAGGAAGATCATGTAAATTTCCATAATAAACCCTCAAAATCACTTACTATTCTATGTTTAAGTGTTGAAATTGAGATGATATAATTTACTTCAAAGATCTTCACTTTCTTACTTGTGTAAAGTATTTTGAGTTTTCCTTGTCCCTTTGTCATATTAACATCTGATTTATTTATTAATTCCTTATAGAAAGACCTTATCCTATAGTACATAATTCCTTTTACATAAATATCCCAAAAAACCCCTCTTATTATAAGTTTTGGCCAAAGTTTATTTAATCCCCTTTGTTAAATAAAAAACCCCTAATAAAAACACTTTGGCTAAAAAATACCCATATAAGTTATTCCCTACCCCTATGGTTGATAAATGACATTTATTTATTACCATATAATAAAATATATAAAAAAAGGTTTTTAACATATAGTTTTATATGTTTAAAACGAAAATAAATAAAACCGAAGTTTTAAATTAAACTAAAAATTCAAAAAAAATTCCCCAAGCCCCCGTGACCTATTCCCTTGGCATTTTAAAATTCCGCCCGACACTTTAACCATAGTTAAAAAACCTCTAACCTTGCCGCAACCGTGAATAAACTATGGGATTAATTAAATCACCAGCATTAATTAATAACCCTCGATTCTGCCAATCAAATACCTCCCGGGATATTTAATTAAAGTTAATCATTGTTTAATCCACCGTCAGATCGCCCCCCCCCCGAAAGATCAACGGCCCAGGATCATTCCGCTGGCCGTCTCGTGTCCGAAAGATAACGAGCGGGGGCACAGTGGTTTTTAAATAGTACTCCGACCACGTGTCAGTCGATTAATGTAATCGCTGCCTCCCCGCTGAATACCACCATCTCCCAAAGAGAAGTGCAGAAATTACCGCTTACCGCCCGGTCCCGGTGACGCGTCCTCCCATACCGGATGACATCATCCTCGAAAAAATAAAAATCCCCATTGAATTTGTAAATAAAACAAAAACCCGTGTATTTCTGTCATTTTCACTACTGAAAGAGACTACGCCCTCCACTGAAGAATTCGAAAATTCCGCTAATTGAGACACCGCTAACCAACATTGTTGAACGCCATTGTTAGACCAGTGCCCAAGCATCGATCCGCCATTGAACAATACCTGTAAATTTCAAACTTCTCCATCAAACAGGTATTTATTCGATTTGCTGGAACTCTTTGAAAAATCCACTTTCCTGTGTTAAAAATTCACGCCAAAATCTGAAAAAGGGTTAATATTAGTCTATTCTAGTTCCTGCAAGTAAAATCAAAGCTCCTAGAAACAAAATTGCGCCCGGTCTGTGAAGAAAATCCCGAAAATTCCATTTTGAATACACAAGAACCAAAATGGAAGCTCCGGCAGCTCTGAATGTAACACCATTAAATGCCCCTCACAGAGAGTTAGAATACTTACCATTAGTGGACAAAGACTTTCAAATTAAAGACTTAGTTTTCAATGAAAGTACCCTTCGAAGTTATTTTCACTGTAGAGATGATTATTCGAAGGGTCTGGATGTCATTGGATTGTGGGAATCCAATTTCCCGAGATATCTTATCCCCTGTGTCCATATTTTCCCAGAAATTATCCACTACTCTCACTCCAACTATGATTCAACTCAAAGGGCAGTGTTGTCTCCTGACCAGAGTATCATTTTCCCCATCACTCCTAAAGCTATCAATACAATGCTCCATTTTGAACCTGATCAATATCTTACTCCTTTTTCCATCGAAGAACTACTTGAAAAGTCTACCCAACTGTCTCCAGAAAAATTGAAATGCATTTGCCAGAATTTTATGTTACCTGAACATCAACCTAAGGGACCTCCTCCCTATGGTTTTTCTTATTTTAATAATTTAGGCAAACTCATCCTGAATATGATATCCTTTGTCATGGGTTTCAATACAAGTGAATATGTTGATGAAATAACCCTGGTATTGCTGTCTATCTTTACTCCTGGGCAACCTCCTGCAGTAAAATATGACTTTGCATCTTTCATTGCCAATAAAATCCATGACCAGTTCATGAGGCTAGATAATGAGAAAGTGTTTAAATATTCCTCAGTCATTTACCATCTCATCATCTATTATCAATCAGACAAGTTCCCTTTTCCTGTTAAAAAGCTTGATGCGAAGGGAAACCCTAGATCTGTTATATTTTGGTCTGCCATAACTCACTCTTCCTATAATTCTCCCTATTCTTATGTTGAGTTCAACGATATTTTTGTATATCCTGCAACTACCTTGTTGATAGGAATTCCCCCTCCAAGGCTCAGTAATGAGATTAAGAAGACTTTGCAGCTTTCAAGGACATATAAAATTGGGGACTGGTATTTATACCAAAATCATTCAGTCATCAGAATATATGGATGTGAATTGTATCCATTCAGGTTGCCAAAATATGTGCCTATGAGACTTTTTTCCTTAGAATATTTCAGGCAAATGAATAATTCTGATATGATTCATTTTTTTAGTGTAAAAAAGAAAGCCCAACTCAGGATCAAAATTCAATTAGGTCCCTTCATATGCAATTCTAGGGATGCTGAGCGAGAAGAAAAAGATATACTACAAAACTGTTACAAGTTACAAAGGATTTTCCGTTGGGTTCCTTATGATCCATTCAGTTTTATCTGTGATAAAAGAATGAAGAACAAATCATCCCCATACTTTCACCACAGGATTCCTGAAATAGAACAATATGCTAATCAAGATGAGTGGGTGGAAGGAACACTAGTTGAGCAAGATAATGAAGAAGACAATATAAACAAAATTATGAAAGATCTTGAGAAAAAGTTTGACCTAGAATCTTTTGGTCAAGTGCAGGTACCTCACATTGGCACTTCTTTAGCAGGAAATCTCCAACAGGTATTACAGGAAGATAGTCCATCAATTGCAGTAGAGTCTAAAGGCAAAGGGAAAGAACCTTAAATACAGGTCATTGAAACTTTCATCATGGCAGAGAAACCTCAAACCTCCAGGGCACCAGATCAAACACAAGTTTCTCCTACTCAAGTAAATCATCCTGAAGTTTCAGAATTGAAAACTCCATCTAATATGGAATAAGGCAAGAAAAGACAGGTTCCAGATCCTACTCCTCCCAAAGAAGCCTCAGAGCTACATCAAGCTAAAAAGCAGAAACTCAATCCACTCCCAGAAGTGGAAACTATAGATGAAATAATTGATGATGAAAGAGAAGATAGTCAACTAACTAGCACAGTTAGTGAAACACACACAGGCCACAAAGGAAAAGCATTGCAAAAACAGTTGAGTACTGAAGTCTCTTCCTTTAAACAGCCAAAAATAGATACAGGTGATATAAAGAGAACTTTCATTAATATAAAAGCAAAGAATGATCCATTGAGAATGCAGGTATATGATCAGTATTTGAGAATGGCTCCACACAATCAGGAAAGATTAATGTCAGCATTTGACATTCAACAAGGCAAAATGATGATGAGCCATTTCAAATCCAAGGTGCCAAAACCCAATACTACATCTGATTATATTAGGACCAATTTTTAGGTCCTGGAAAAAGACATTCATCCCTTGGACCAAATAGAATTGCATAGACAAACTGGGGAAATGATATATTCAACCCTTACTGATAAGGCCATGGCAACCCTTAGGCTGCAGGATTCTTTAAATAATACAAACACCCAGTTGCAAATTGAGAAGGCTTCTTCTCAGGCAAAAGATAACAGAATAAAGTCTCTGGAAGAAATAATCATCAGTTTGGGTCACAATCCAAAAGATATCAAAAGCATTGAGGCACTAATTAAAAAGAAAGATGATGATATCGCTGCACTGAAAAAGCAGCTGAAATTGACAGCCTCAAGGCATCCCCAGAATCAAGAAGTTTTGAAGGAAAATTCACAGGCAGAAATGATGGAGTTGCTCTTGAAAATGACTGAGCAGCTGAGTGAAACAGAGAAAGAATTGGAACAAGCATTAAGAGAAAAACAGGATATCATGCAAACACCCACAACAGAGATCACTACAGGTACCACAACAACAGATCAAAAAATAGAGTCAGCACAGGTAAACACTTCTGGTTTAAGTTCTAATGAACTGGTAAAACAAATGGAAAGTTTAAAACTCAGAGTCACAGAACGTCAAACCACAAAATTGCAGCTAGTAAATCTGGAGCAGAAATATGATATGCCTAAAAATACTGTTGCTGATAATACTAGGGAAATCGAAAGACTGGAAAAATTTGTTAAGGCTTTAGAAAGAGATCTTTCATTAGAAAAGCCTTTGAGAGAAATAAACAAAATTCTTTGGGATAATATAGTTGAGACAATAAAGAGTGTTTGGTCCTTTATTCAAAAAATCTTTGAACAAAATGACTTAGTCAAAGTAGCCATGGAAGAAATAGATAAAACAAGAGATGAATTAAGAGGTAGGCCAGAGCAAGCAAATCAACTTATACATTTTTTGAACACCTAGACCAGGCAACATCTTGCAGAGCTTGGAATTGATGACAGGACAGGTACTATTCTAGAAATAAAAAGATTTTTTACCAAAAGAACTCTTATGCAAAATTTGGAAAGGAAATGCTCAGATATTCTGGAAGAAATTAATGCTTTCAAAGGAAAGTTTCAGGTTTTATTAGACAATGGGTTACCCAGTCCTATGCTCTTAGAGGAAAAAATAATGGAACTAGAAACCTATGTTAATAAAATAGGTATACATGCTCATAACACAACTGCTCATTCTATTAGTTCGTCAGAAGCAACATTACCAACAGGGAGGAATCTCTACGACAGGTTAAAGGATTTGTTTCATCTTGAGTATGAAATAAGGAATTTATTCCCAAATAGGCCTACTTTCTTCAGGTACACAGAGGCCGATGAAACATTAAGGAAACTTAAAAGAAGCATAATAGCAGAAGATCAATGGTGGGAAGACTTATTGGAAATTTTGTGAAATTTATCTTCAGGTAGAGAATTTTGTCTTTTTACTATCATGTCAAGAACAAATAATGAGCACAAGTTAAAGAGTATTCGTTAGGCAGTTTAAAGAGTATCAGTAGAAACAAAGAGTATCAGACAAGCTAGGCAGTAAAACAGAATTACTCAGAAGGATAGCATCGAGCCCTATTGTAGGACCTGACTCCAGCACATCCACAAAGGGAGGAAACAACACACCAGCAGTTACTTTTTGTCCTATCTACGAGACCATCTGTCTCCTTTTTATTGTAACTTATTCATTAGTCACCCTAGATTATTTTCTAGGTTAGTGTGAGATATTTTAAATCATTTTTTGTATAAATAAACCCTCAAAGAAAGTATTGAGGGTGGATTCTACTACTTCGCTGTGACATTTATGTTTTTGGAATAAAAGTGTTTTGGAGAAATTTATTTGTGGCTTGCTGGATGACAATTTGAAGCTCAGGAATTTTTGCAGGATTCATGTGTCTGACTGTAGTTCAATAAGTCTTTCTATCCTATGTCTTAAGTTTTATATTTGTTTATAATATCATTGTGATAATTTCTGAATACTTGACATAAAATAATAACTCAGAATTTACTTAATTGTACTCTGAGTTGAGTTGTGATTATTCTAAATGTTTTCATCTAAATTAGTTATAAGCAACGAATTCTTAATTGCTCTTGCTTCGCTAATTTAAACATTTTGATTACTATAGTAAAGAATTCTTCACTGCTCTTTATTTGTAATCATTCCATTTCTTTCTTTTGAAAATGTTGAAAGATTCTTGAGTGCCTTTCATCCCTTCAAAACCCATTCCATCCACTTTAAATTCTAAAAATTGTTCTCTGTTTGGCTATCTTGCCCTACAAAGCCATCTTGTGTGTAGAAGATTAATCCAGTAAAGCCATCCTTTGACTCCATAGCCCAATGGCCTGAAAATACTCAACCTTACCCTTAGTTGGCGAATTCCACCATTTTCAAACAAACTCTTGGATTTATAACTAGCCTAAAACTTTCTAAGAACAAAGATAAATTATAAAGAGAGGGCCCTCTCTGGATGCAAATTGGCTAGATTCTGCATCCGAAGGTTGGTTTGTGGTTACCTCGGGTATACTTTCCTTTTCCACAACTTCAAAGAAAACCTGAGTGATAACAGGTGAAATGTTTGAAAAATTTTTAGAGATTAAATTTGATGACCATGAATTGGCCAATGAAGAAATTTTCTCTAAGCTTGCGCTGAAGAATTATTTGGAATGGGTGCTTTATGAAGATGTGCCAACGGCCCAGGCCAATGCCTTAGGTGCATAGGCTAAAATACGTGGGAGTCTCAACTACTACTAAGGATTCCATTCACCGGAAGGTACCCCAACACCGGCATCTACATGTGTACCCCACATTTACTCGTCTTAGCAATGAAGGAAGTTAGTGGATTCAAGGGTGAATTCCAATAGATGTCGCACTCATTCATCTAATCAGCGACTGCCCAAGAATGGGCCCCATTTGATGAAGGGATTTAGGAAGATTAATGAGCTTAAAGTAGTGAATGACATAAAAACAAGGTTCAAGGTGGGCGGGGACAAGGGTATTTACACGGTCTATACCATCACTCACCCAACGTGTACTGTGAACCTAATCCTTAGATGCAAACTAATGAGTGAATAGGAAAAACGAGTCTCGGTGCATGTCATTTCCTTGGTAGGGAAATGTGAGAGGGGGTCAAATATAACCTATACAAGTTTCTATGTGAAGAATTTTTTTGAGAATGTGCGTGAGGTGCGGAGCTCGGCAAATTTACTACTCATGGCTACTATTGCTAATTTCACTTTGGTAGCATCGGAGACTCCAAACGATACATTCCTCGAAATAGATTAGGGCATATGCGAAGGGGGCATGCTACACTAACCTATGTGATTCGTCGACCCCCGAGGTCGAAGGAGAATAAGATATTATGGGTGCTTTTTGAAGCGCGCTAGCTACTGCCATCCATTCTAGACCTAGAAATTTGCCGGTTGTGCATGATAAATATAGGAGCATTCTTTGAATTCCAAATAACCATCCACGATGTGCGGATCAAGGTGCGTAAGGACTCTACCTAGTATACCTTTCCATATGTAGTATGACGAGCATAAGTTGACCAAGTCGTGGTGACTTTTCCAAATGCATGGAAGATTGGGCTTGGCTCCACCAAGCCCATTACCATCCACTTTGGGTAAAGGCACAAACTCAAAGGACACGATCAAGTTACATCTTTGAGACGAGGGCAACGAGAAGACCAGCTGCAAAGACAGCCGAGGTCGAACCCAAGAAGGAACGGAATCATAAAAATATAAAGAACAAGAGTTGGGAGGTGGTGGAGGTGGACCTCGGAGGTTTATATGGGCTCAATGGGGATAGTTACGAATCTCCATGTAGTGCCAAAGAGGTGCATAAATGTCTAAAGGAGCCATGCAAAAAGTGAAAAGGGCCCAAAGTGCCGGAGGAGAGGAATAGGTCACTACAATGGAAGATGACCTTGACAAGATCGTGAAGCCTTGATTCTTTGGTATCGAGAGGACAAATTAAATAATACATAGGTGCAATATAAGGCTATAGTGGAGGACTTACAATCAGGCACCTTGGGTCTTACGATTGAATACAAACACTCTACAAGAAAGAGTGGATCAAGAGAGAAATTTGGTGCAAGCGAGCTTGGCAACCACCTCGATCGTTATGACATTAGAAAGCGAAATCACTCCCCTTCTTGGGTGCATCCATGACCGTGGAATAGAAAAAGCATTTGTGTAAACGGTGAAAACCTTTAATGAGGTTGGCATTAACCTCGTAAACTTATCGGTGAAAATCCACACTCCACATATTCATTTTTGCCGAACTACAAGCAGAGACTCGCATAGTGGCTCGGTGAAGTCAAACGATTGTTGGGAAAAATAAAGTGATCTATCCAAGATAAAACATTATAGTGGGTGGTCATATCTCAACACGCAAAGCTGAAGACCTCATTGACGATTTTGGTGAAATTCCCAAAGTAGTCATCCCGGCCTTACTGCTTTGCCTTTCCTAAACAAAGATTGGAAATCTTAGTCATAACACTCGAGGCTTCTAGGTCCAAGTTCCATATAGTAAAGGAAAATTTTGAACAAAAAATTTCTACATTGTGAGCTAAGGTGTGGCCAGGGCCCCCTCTGGAGGAGTACACGCACAGCAGTGCGCTAGTGAAAAAAACATTTGCAAGCATCTTTTCCAATGTTGGTCAGGAGCTCAAAACTTATGGAGACCGCCACGAGGCTGTGGACCTGCGTAACGACACGGTCCACTAGTCGATAAAATTACCTAGAGTTGCATGCCAAAGAAGCGAGAATTCAAGGATTTTATGGGAGGCTTTTCCCACATTTTCATTTCCACCTTGCTTATGCAATGCCTTCGGACCCGATAAAACCTTTGTGATGAAATTCGAAGATATCTTCGAAATAAAAAATATTATCATGAATCATATGAAGTCATGGGAAGATGAGAAAAAATGAATTTGTCTCGGATCTTGAAGTCCAAAAATATTAACCGGACTTTCACAGTGTCACTTTGGCCACGAGAGGGCCGACTTCAGAAATATAGTAGAAATTGTGCAAAGTGCGTTGGAATAGAGTGTGAGTGTTCGTTATAGCCCCTGGCAGTGCTATCAAGGACCTCCAAAATAATATGAGACCTTATATTTGCCATTGTGAATCGGGACGAATCATTATATTCTGTGGGAGGCCTATTGGAGCGGGGTCCCCCTATGTCACGAAGACCATTTTTGATATATTTTTTTCATATATTTTGTAATTTTTGTCATTCCCAACACAATTCAAGGGGCTTTCAGGGCGGATCAAATCCCATCATGAGTTGTAATGGGTAAAAAGGGTAGAACAAGGGGGGGCACGCCTTGTAGTTTTATGAACTCTAGATTAGCGTAGCATAAAAGTGTAAATAGGAGTCTAGATCGAGTCAATAAGTCAATTTTTAGATAATTTTGCACATTGATGATAAGTCTACGTATTTTATTTTGTGATATTTTATGTGGAATTTTGTGGGTAGAAAGGCTTTGTTTTCTATGGCAATACTGAGACCTTAGTCCTGCTATGTTACCAAACCCCACTAGCTATGTTCATAGGTGACTAAAGGGTTTGTATGAAGGATCTAAGCTGATATAAATAAAGAACTTTTGTTGGATATATGGTGCGGAAATGTCTGTTGTGTATGTTATGAGTGTTTTTGATATTATTTCTAATTCATTTATTGTTTACAATTATATCTCTTCTTATTTTTTACCGGGTTTATATGAATGATGTGGATGGATCCATGTTGTCTTCGGCTTGATGTGGTTTGTTAAGAGTTATTACTTGGATTATATATTATATTTTAACTTGTACAAGACATTCTACATATTTGACCTAAATGTGTTTGTAAGGTTTTCCTATTTAGGCTTCTATTGCGAAGGCACTGTTCATGGTTATTTTGGATCTAGAAGACACCCACATCATTCAAACCTCTCTCTGAGGAATTGTGTAAACTTGGTTCCAACACCCCCGCATCTGCTGATTGATACTTTGACTTGTGCCAAGAGGTCTTTGTAGAAAAGACTAGAGGTAAGAAGGTTTTGTTGGTTAACCTCCACTCCAAACCTAGGCCCAGGCCCTTCAAGCCAACAATATCTACTAATTATACTCCAATTACACCTTCATATATCTTTTCAAATTTTATTATTGACAAATTTTACATTCTCATCTCTCTTCCTTGTTCAACCTTTATTATGTTGCTAAGCTACCAACCTTCTCATATTATTATCCTTTTTTTATTTTTTAAAGGCTCGACCTTTCAAGTACCATGGAGTAAATTCATAGAATTAGCCATGGAATAATTCATTCGATTGTATCAAATTTTGACTATATCAACAATTGAAATTTCTTATAGTTTAATTTTTCAATGGCATAGCATTTAACAATATCCTTTTCTCTATCCTTTATATTCTTATGTCCACAAGTTGGAACTTATGACTAAGCTTTCAAAACCAATGGCTATGCTCCTAGGGTAATTTCCTATCTAACACCTTTTTGACCTTAAGAAAAACATCACCAACAATTAGGGGGTATACAAAGTGTGAAAGAGAAGCCCAAGTTAGCCCTCTACCATTTTTAATAGGAGCCCGTTTAATTTGTGGACCCAATTCCACTTGTATGTGTTAATCTTGGTTCTCAAATGAAGAGATGTGAATTTCAAATAATGAATGAAATTCCTGAAATTATAAATTGAAATCAGCCTTCCAATGACAAAATTGAAAAAACAATATGCAAGAAAAAATTACAAAATAATAAGAATCAATTAGCTAGTACCATCTTAAGGTACAAAAAGAAGAGAATTCTAGAAGCTAATTGTAAATTAGTTCATAACTAATTCCTAGCAATTACATGGAATAATATACCAAAGATTCAAAATAAAACATATTGTACATATACACAAATTAGTTCATAAACATATAGAGCATGTAAGCATGTACATGCACATGAATGGGTAGAAGTTAGCCATTACAACAAGCTAAGAAATGCATAGGAATCGATGCAAAGATGAAAAATATTCTTATTAAAATGTAGATAAATTCAAGTACATGCACTTCAAGTTCCTCATATTCTCCAAAGCCTTTCTAAAAAAACCATAAATTGTATCGAATATATAGACTCTACTTGCTTAGTTCATCTTCCATGCTTCTGTGAGGTCTGAGTTGATACATTTAACCATCTTATGAGATTCTATGATCTTAATTTAACCAATGGTCATCTTTGCCCCTCTTCTATCTAAAAGGAATTGACTGGAGACTGTATTTTATTTACATAATTACCCAAACATATCAAGCATATATTTGTAACACGAAATTGGAATGATGTAACAATTATTGATTCAACCAAAAAAATGTGAACTTTTTTCCTTGGAATCATGATCATAGCAAATGTCGCTTCTTCCTCTACACATTGGTCTTGATTATTAAATTCTAGGTCAATTTTCTTCCAAGATGATTCTCACAATTGATATTCTATATGGATATTTCAAAGCTCTATAAAATTCATTCGACATCAATTGCATCGTGAGATGTCTACAATCGGTGCTATTGACACAATCTTGAAAGCCTTATCCACAATATCATTTTCCACTGCGATGGTTCCTTGTCTTATTCGCCAAATATGAGCCGAGATTTATTAAATTTCACATCTTCAATTTCTATTGAAGCATAGTTCAAATTCCTCAATAAAATTTGGACTATTTCCTAGAATTTCAAGTCTATAAATTCCCGACCCACGGAACAAGGTTTGATCATCGAAGCTTAGCCATTGCAAACATGACAACATTTTCCACCTTCACATAAGTAAAGCTCACACAAACCCTTCTCCAATAGAAATCGTGCTCTCAATATTTCCTTCCCCCACTTAGATTATTCAAATCATATATATAACTTTATCCATTTTTCATTAGGTTAATCATATCCATTTTACCGAACGTATACTTAGCTTCCTACATCTTATTTTGCTTTATATCCCGCAAAGATAACTTGACTCAGAGTGGAGGAGGATCTAGAGATGACAAATGTTCATGTTTTGGGCCAACAATATCTACATGAATTCCATGTAGCATATCTAATTCAGCACTTAGAAAAAAACATCATCTCTTCAAAAACACTTTAACTTCCATTTCTTCGAAAGTTAAAAATCAATCTTTGAGTCATTGAGCACAATGATTTCTCATTAGAATTTGCTTCACAAAAAATGTTCAACAAAATTCCTTCTCAAAGGTATGCAACCTATTTTCAAGCTCCCTTTCTCTGGCTTCTATCTGCCTCACATTCTTATTTAGCAAGCCCGGAAGCTAAAACTCACATTTTAGTCACAAAAATGGCTTAAGTAATCATTTTATCGAAACAAGATTTGCATTCACCTCTTGAAGCATAGATATATTTTATCCTAGTGCATATCAATAGTATCTAAGCTGAGATATCTTTGGCCTTTCCCCCTATTTTTTCTCTTTTTGACTATAATTTTATTGCAAATGAGATGTTGCCATAGTGTATTGCATGACCGCATACCAGAAAAATCCTCTAAAAATATATTTGATTGATCCCATAATGAAGTCCATTCAAATATGGTATTTGTCCAAATTCATTGTAAGGAAACATATATATCTTCTTATCTATAGTAAAAATGTTTTTTATTTTAAGTTATAACTTTCCCAAGCTAAAAGCCATAGGCGATGTTGAAATACTATTCTTGGAACAATGCATACCACCATAGATATCTCCCATGAGAATGTTGATTTTTGTAGCATCAAAAGTGACCTAAGTCTCAAATTTGGTGAGGAGACTTGGACATGACATTCAAGAACCCAGAAAAACATTTGTGGAGATTCCTTGATACATATTTATTAAATAATTAGTTATTTTAATAGGACCCTAAGTCCAAACTTATGGAAATTAAATAATTAAATAAATTTATAAATAAAAGCGAGTGTGAATCTTCTAGAAGATAAT
This sequence comes from Pinus albicaulis, assembly GCA_034641835.2. Taxonomy (NCBI): domain Eukaryota; kingdom Viridiplantae; phylum Streptophyta; class Pinopsida; order Pinales; family Pinaceae; genus Pinus; species Pinus albicaulis. Next base: position 25,572 of record JAXQQM020074544.1, on the reverse strand, counting down.
ATCAAGTAAAGATTTAATATTATCATTGATTAGAGTTATAATAAAACCGGTCATTGATTTTTCAATGAGAATATTATAAAAGAAAACGAGGGTCATTTGGAAAACAGCGAGAAAAATACTTAGTAACCTAGGGAAGTCGAATCTCGGAACGCAAATTCGATTTCGGAGACGGAGTGCAAGGGCGAGGAGGGAGCAGAGGGACTTCAGCAAACAACATGAGGATGAAGGAAGCGAGAAGAGAATGAGGCAACACAAAGGGACAACGCGGAGAGGGAAAACACAATGACGTAGTCCCATGCGATATATGTGCGGTCAGGATGTGGAGGTGACGCAAAGAAAGATAGGGTGCCGGAATTTCTAGAAGTTGGAGAAAAATTATTTGAGGTGTGTTCCTACGGAGTTTTTTGTTATTTTTCCAATCATTCTTTGTAAATAAATTTTTCAGCGAAGATTAATATATAAACCCTCATACGCTACACCGGTTTTCCCATTGGGTTTTTCGGGGGGACAATTGTCTAAAAATAAATACATTGATGTGATTGTCTTGTATTCTAACTATTTCATTATATTTAAAAATGTGATAGCTGCGGTAGAAATTAATACAAAATTTACTAAAGGTTTTTCATAAATAACATGGCAAAAATAAGTAGGAGAAATAAATCGATGACGTAATATAATTTCAAAGTTGAAATTTTCTCATGTTATCGAGCAAAGATCGGGGAATAAAATTAGAATTTTGAAATGGAATGAAGTCTATATTTCATGTAGTAGCAGCTCATAAGGGTTCACACACTTCTCCAAAGAAAAAGGAAAGAACGAGAAGCGTAGCCAGTAGCTTCGAGATTAGAAGAATAATTCGCTTGTGTATCAAGGTATAATTCTTCATAGGTTTGGTATATTGATATTTTAGCTTCTACACATATGAAGGGGATATAAGAATTTTTTTTTCTTTATCTGTCAGTAAGAAAAAATAGACTTTGATATCACCACCATGGGAAATAAGGAAAAATGTACCCCTATTGGATAAGGTACCATAGTTTTTCAAGCGAAGATGGGAATAAGATTTGGGCTACTAATGTTGTACATGTTCCCCACTTGGGATAGAGATTACTCTCTATGTCTCCGCTATAGAACAAGGGCTATGAATCTTACTCCATTGGAAAATGAGTATATTCCAAACACCGAGTTGGAAGAAGAATGCACAAATCGAGAGAGCCAGGGAGCAAGTGTATAAGTTACAACTTGAATCTTCAATGACAACGTGGCGGTAGTAATGAAAAGGATTTTAACCGAGATGGCATAGAAGGATGGGGGGAGTACACCATCGGGCTCTAATGATTCTCAAAGAACTTTCATAGGAGTTCCCGGAGAACTAAGCACCAAGCGAGATGATGCATGCGAGAGGATGTGTACTAGGAAAATATGCCAAGGAAGCTTGCCTAGGGAACAATAGGGATAAGAGTGTGTTGGGATTAATACACTTAGACATTTGCGGACCTATGTCCCACAAATCTCTTCGTGGTTTAAAGTGTGGTCACTTTCATTGATGACCATTCCTAGAAAACTTGGATCTACTTCACAAATACGAAGGATGAGGTCTTTGATCGATTCAAAGAGTTTAACGCTGCGCGAAATTCGACGAGAAAAGAAGATAACTGTTGTGGTGGGACAATGGTGGAGAATGTATTGATAAAAATTCACGAGAGTTAGGCGTAAGGGAAGGCATCAAAATATATTTGACCACTCCATATAATCGGACCAAAAATGTAGTAGCGAAGGTAGAATAGAACCTTGTTGAAGTAGGAGGAAATGTTGTATGATAAAGATACCTCAAAATTCCTATAGGAATAGGCATGAAGTAAAACTATGTATTTTCATAATAGGATTCACAGGCACTAGGTAAGATTAGACCGAGAGAGTGTTTTCATTGGTAGGAAGACAAAGGTAAGACATTTCATGAAATTTGGTAGTTTGGTATACTACCATGTTCTAGAAGAAAAGAAAGAAATTGGATCGGTATAAAAAGATATATACGGTGGGATATAGCAAGAATTATAAGGCATATAGAATATAAATTCCTTGAAATAGGAAATTTGTAGTATGACGGGATGTAAATTTCATGGAGGACATATCTTTCAGAAAATCCAAAAGAGATGCCTTTCGAAACGCGGTCGGAGGATGATCAACGGTCAAGCCTCTTTGACAGTCAAAAATAACACCAATAATTCTCCAAGGCACAATGATCCATGAGTTTTATCTCGGAATATTCACAAGAGAAGAATAGGAAAGATCCACCCTCTACCAATGGTGAGAGTAGGAAATATGACAGTTACGAGGGAAGCATAAGAGTTTTTTGAGATCTTAGAAACGAGAAGCGGAGACGCGGAAAAAGCGAAAAGTACCAAGCCTTGGTGGATGAGGGCTGAGAAACCTCTAGTTTCCGGGGGAGAGCATCTCGGCATTGGGTATGGGTAGATAAAATAATTGGAAGCATACAACTCCGCTTCATGGCTATTATTCTGGAATGAATCGGTTGTAAGATCAAGATGGATCTGGATAAGTATGTTTCATATGGCGGCATAGAAAAATACAAAGGCGAGGGTTCATGGCTAGGGGTATGCTCATAAGGAAGATATAATATGGAAAAGCAGCTATGAAGTAGCCATATGCTTCTATTAGATTTGTGATATCATGCCGGCACGGATGAAGTTGGGAGACCTGCACCAAATGGATATTAGGTATAAATTCTTAAATGCGGTGATAGAAGAAGAAGTATTAATATTATCCGGAAGGCTTTGAGATGCATGGTGAAGACTCATGTATGTAGGCTTAATAAAGCCTTGCGTGGATTAAAGAAATTTCCTAAATCTTGGTATGGTCAGTTGCTGGGTACCGCAAGAAGATGAGTTCGTCGAAGTGACACGGAGTCCTAAACTCTGCTAATAGAGCGATGGGGAATGAGGCTACTCTTTGTTTTTGTATTTGGATCATCTATTCCTCACAAGCTCATCAAGGATTAAAGGAAAACCTAGCTACATAACTAGACATGAAGATATGTAAAATTTTAAGAGTGAGCATTATTTTAGGGTTAGAACATTGGCATGAAAGGTGAAGCTATTTCTTGGTGAGGAAAATATGCTACAAAAAATTTGAAGAGAGGTTAGGGAAGGAGTATTGTAGGCCATTTATATGACAATCTGTGAAAAATATTGATGTCTAAAGATGCGGGGCGATCTGTGTAAAGACAACTCATAGGATCCCTAATGTATACGGTCAACCACAAAACCTAGAATTTGTTGCACCTTGTGTCAATAGTCACAGTCATTTCATGGTGAGACAAGGGGTTAACATTGGGCGGTAGCCAAGCATCATGGAAAATTTTAGGGCTAATATTCGGATGTGTACTAATTTTCCATGATTTTTCCTAAAGCATATTTTCAATTTCCATTTTTTATAAAATTAATGACCAAATTTCACAATATAAAAATTATTTTACCTAAAAATCATAAAATTATATAGAGATTATATATATAATCATTATAAATTTGAATAATTTTAAATACATCAATAAACATCTTATAGTTTGAATTTTTAAAAGGTTAGTGAGTTCACCAATGTTTTTAAAACTTCAAGATAATTTTCCATCCTTTAAATTTTCCACCTTAAACATGTTCTGGAATACATACGAAGATAATTGAGTATAGTTAAGATACACGGAGGAAATAGAAATAATTTGAGTGGGTACAACGGCCTTAGAGATTAGGCTAAGTTATTCGATAGATTGAAGAAATGCAGAGTGGGTATTGTTTCAACATTGGTTAAATAATGACCTCTTGGTGTAGTAGGAAACAAATGTTCATAGATTTTATTTCATGAGGTGGAATGTCATCGCATGACGCTTCATGTGAATCCAAAACTTGAAGCTACTTGTGACTCTCTTCAGAAAAAGGAGAAGATGGAAGCAACCAGTATTCTATGTTATAATCAAAGTTGCATTAGCTCTCTAGGAATCTTGTGTTTCATGATCGATGGAAGCACATTTAAAATCTGATGTCATTTTATCGAGAGACTATGTTCAACGAGGAGTTGTCGATTGCGGTACCTCGGGGAAGGCTTGGTGCTTTTATCCTTACTAATTCTCTGGAAGAACATGTAATTTCAAAGAGAAAATGGGGATGATCAAGAATTTGTTCGATCCGCAAAAGTGGACAAGTTCGAAGTTGAGAAGTTTCGACGGTACATGTAGAGTGGTAAGCAGTGACAATTTTATAGGAAGACGATATAAGAGAACGGTGCAACAAATGAGGGTTAATGGTCTAGAATAAACGAAGAGAGGATGCTTCGGGATCGAGACTAGTATGCAATAGGAAAATTTCTAAAAACACTTTCTTAGTAAGGGGAGTGTTTAATTTGTAACTGTCAGTAAGTCTAAGTCTCCAAATTTAGGCGGAGGCTTGGACATCGCATTCCAAAAAAGAACCCGAGAAGCTGTTTGTGAGTACACGGTTCATTTTTTATTAAAATAGTTACTTATTTTAATGGGGGACGCTAAATCAAAACTTGAAAATTAAATAATTAATGCGTATTAATAAAGAAGAGTATAGATATTCTAGAGAATGAATATCGGAAGTCAAGATTTAATCTTAGCCATTGATTAGACTTCAATGTGGGTCATTGATTTTGTTGAGAAGATTATAAAAGAAGGCTTGCGGTTCATTTCGAAAGCATGCCAATAAAATACTCGATAACCTAAGGCAAGTTGATTCTCATAAACTATAATTCGATTTCAAAAGAGGAGATTTTCAAGGGTGAGGAAGCAAGGGCTTCGGTATTAATCGCAACTAAAGGAAGAAAGAAAAGAAATGGAAGGCGGCACGGAGGAGGCACGGGAGGACAACAAAAACGATTCTGATCCCCACATTCTCAGTAACCAGAGACATAAGTGACGTAGAGAGAAAGGGTGTCTCTTGGGTGCTGAGGCCTATGGACTACTAGGAGAAAAATTATCTAGGGTGTCTTCATATGAGTTTCCTCGGTTATTACTCTTAATCATTCCTTGTAAATAAATTTTTATAAAGATTAATAAGATAAGACCTCATCAGTTGCACACAATTTTCCCACATTGGGTTTTTCCGGGGAATTGTCCAAAAATAGTTGTGTTGATGTGATTTGTTCTTGTGCTTGTATTATTTTTATTTTCTTTTTATGTATAAATGTGATGTTTATTAAATTTATTTCAAAAAATTCCTTTGAACGGTTTCATCGATAACTTATTATGTGAAAAATAAGTGGAGAAATAAAAGTATAGAGTGAAATAGAATTTCATAGTTGAAGTTTTCTGGAAGCATGTCCATAACTTTAGGTTCTATTCTTTTTTATGTTTACACCAACTCGTCGAAACTAAATGACGATATCTCCGGAGACAAAATCCGATAAATACGTAGGCAATTGAAGGTCATAAATACATTTTTATGTTCACATTTTGTAGGTGTATATGTGATCTAAAATATGTCCATGGAAGAAATAATTCGAATTGTTTATATCATTCATGAGGGGATGGAACGATGAAATTATATGTGATTGCTTTTAGATCAATGAGAGAAAGGTGAGGAAAGTGACTAATACAAAGAATAAATTAATTTCTCTACTTTTTGCATCAGGCAAATGGGTTTCAAGCCACAAAATTCCAAATTTTAAGCCAAAAGTGAGAATTGATGAGATATTTGATTGGATACCACAGCTAAATCATTATTTAAATCTCCCTACCCTCATGGTACTTTGGATGAAAATTATATTATTATTATTATTAAGAGCATAAAAATCATCCATTGGTAATTACCTTCAATCGTCCCCAGCCCATAATGATTGACCACTTTAATGGTTTTCTTATTATTGGATGGTTTATTTAGATGTAAGTATATTCTCATCGTTTATTATAATAAATGGTTAGTAGGACCACTAGTTCCTTGCATATCTAAATCCTTGTATTTAAACCATAATTAAAATATTTTTTTAGAAATCATGATTAAAAATTCTTGTACAAGTAATTTATCACTGCGTATAGAAAATTGAATAAATTTAATTAAAAATAAAAATATTACAACCTATATTATTGAAACGTTGGTGCATTAAAATCATATTAATATAAAGTGTTACACTTGCAAATGTGTGAGTTTAAAAATCCAATTCGATTCATTATCCTACGATGATTGCAATTTATTAAAACTTCCAATATATTAACATTGCTTTAAAGCAATACATACTGAGCAATTTTAAAATGGTTCTTGAACCAAAAATATTAATAATTGTGTAACATCTTTTATAAACTATTTAAAATTCATAAAGGAAAAATTATTTCCAACAATAAATATAAATTAATACTCATATAGAAAAAGAATATCTATTTATCATAACATTTACACATATATACAAAACAATATGATATAGCATTTCATTAAGGTAATGACATCTTAATCATAATTCTAGCCCGATCATTCTCATATGATTTTTATCATACGACTTCTACTTTATTCCTTATTCAACTCGAAATCATGAGTCTATGCAAATTTATTTTATTTTTACCTAGGCTACTAATATGTAGATTAAACATGCTCTTCAGCCCTAGGAAAGAGTTGTGTATATTGCATTTAATATATTAAATTCATAATATCGGAATTATAGTGAATATTTAATCACATAAACATTAATTTGATACTTCGTGACACAGCGGCTTGCGTACTTATCCCTGATTTCATTAATTATGTCTTTGGGACCTCAGTAGTCTCTTGGATCATTGTTTACATTTATTGAGACATAAGACTGTTGAGTACACAGTGGCCTTGTCTAGATCACGGTGAGAAAAGTTCTGGGGTGTTGGGTATTGCCACCTCAAACCCTAATTGATTTTTGTTTGAGCATCGTAGTGGGTAGCCTCCTCTCGCAATGACACTATGTGGTTCTGCAAATGTCTGTCCTCACAGTAAGTGGCCATGCCTCCAAACTCTCCTGTGGCTCTTCTCCAATTTTTTTGTTTTTATTTTTAGTTTCATGGTTTTCTCATAAGGTTTTTACAATTTTATTAATAATCTTATGTCTTTCATTGCTTCCATAACTCTGTTGTGTATCTCTCTCTTGCCAAGGGGCACAACTGTGTGATACACCACCACCGAGGATCTCATCACATTGGTCTTCATCAATGGAGTTACTGGTCCACATGAGCCAAAGACTAGGTAAATAATTTCATTTTCGATTACGATGCATTCTACTAGATTTTCTTTGTTTGAATTGAAGACTTATTTTTCATTTTTTTTCCTTGGGTTAAGCTATAGTTGCCAAAATTTGAGCACACACTCATGGATAGGAAGAGAGTAAACTTACTACCTCCACATATTGGTTAAGTTTCATTTTAAGTGTTTAATATTAATTTCCCGAGACTAATTTGGTTACTTTCATCTTACGAGTATTGATGAAACCCCTCCCAACTACTACAACGTTTCATTTCCCATAGGTACAATCCCGATCTAAAGCCCTTCATCTCTTATCACAGGTATTTCGAAGCTCTTCGAGGAGGGTACAATCCTCGTTTCTTACAAGATTCTTCTGGAAGTTTCTGACTCATATGTTTTGTTACTGTCTTGAACGAGCGTGAGCTTTGGAGGTTAGATTTTAGGTTTATTTTAAACAAACCCTTCGGGGGCTTAATATATTATACGAAAAGCATTAATATTTCCTCATTTTTTGCTAGAGCGTATTATAATTTATTATTAATAGCTATTAAAATTTCACCTCGTAATTGTATTTTGACTATGAGGGTTTCTTAAGAACAATCCCCTCTATTCCTTCTATTTTATTTCTCTTAAATGCATAATCGTTGTGAGAATTGAAAATTTTGTCAATTATAATGTAATAGAGTAATTCTTATTATGAACTCTTTGTGCTTTTATTATTACGGCATTTTCTGTCTAGAATATTTGTTATATTTGGCTTATGGTTAAGCATTCAAATGTGAATTCGTAGCTTTTATCGTTAGTGTACACGAAAGACCCTTATTCTCTTAGGTAATTCCCATAAATTTCTTCTTGTTAAATATTCGAGCACACATCACTTAGTTACCTTTATTTGGAGGTTAATACACATTATTTATATGTATATATGTATATAAATATTTCTTCTTCCCTTAAGTGTAGTTTGTATTTGTAAATTTTTATCCATCTCTTGTTTTCCAATATCAAATTTTCTCTTCATTTTCTTAGTTAATGTAGATATTCATGTTGCAATTAAATAAATCTAGGACATAGTTCTACACATTTTTATATTTTCCATTTCCTTATTATTTTCACCCAGGTTGTTAGCGATTATAAATTTTATAAGTATGGGGAATTAATGAGTGACCAAACCACATCGAGAGGGGTTAATACCAAACCATCAGTCTGTGTGTTTACTCCTGTTTCTTCTTGAGAGGATAGACTTCACTTTTTGGGAAGTTTCCTCCATAAATGGGCTACTTTGTCATACCATCATTTATTTAATTATTTTTATAATATTGCCACTATTGTCTTGCTATTTTTCATTAAAAAACAAACTATTCTAGAAAAGAAAAATTTTTCTTTACTTATTGAGAATGAAGCATTTATAATATCATTTCCTGGCCTTTAAAATTCAATTTCATATAAGAAACTAATTACGGTATAACATAATTTTAGATATTTTTATAGGAACTCATTGTTCTTTTCATTGTCACTTCTTATATGAGATAAACGAGGTTGATGGAATACTCCCAGTGAGAGAGGCAATGACATCCTCAACTCCCAGGTAACTCCTGCGAGTAGGATTTTGTGATGTTTCTCAGGAAGTGAACCTCAAGACCCTTGTCCAATCTCTCCTCCAAAGTGAGGTTACAAAGTTCCTTGGTTTTCACACGGAATCTCAACACTCTCACCTTTCATCTCTCTCTAGATGTTTCTTTTCCATGAGAAAAAAATCCCTTTCATTACGGTTCCTTTATCTCGGAAGAGAAAGGTAGCTATAACTACTTCATCTAACTACCACGGAATCTTGAGAAAGCTTTCACCACATCACATGAAATAAACCATGATAAATATTTATTCTAGAAAATAACTTTCAGTTGTAACTTAAGCTAACAACTTGGAAAATTTAATCCTATTTAATTTAAAAATATTTTTCCTAATTAAGTGTGGCTGAAATTAAATCTGAGTATTATACATCTTCATAAGAGTACTTCTCATCCTAGGTGTTTGTTGCATCAGATGAATAGTTATGGATATGCTTCTGTAAATATTTCATCTTCCAATTTTCTTTCATGCTAAGTGCTTTATTTTTACTTTAAATTAGGTGAAATATCTCCTTCATAGCATTATTTCCTGCGATCTAAAAAAAGGAATACATTGGGGTTCTAATAAAACTCTGTGTGGGATTAAGGCCTACAACCAACAAATATTTTAATTAATAGCTCATTGTTATCTCTCCATGAATCTTAATTCCCATTTCATTTCCTACTTGAGAATATTTTTCCGATGTATTACTGCTTTGAATCTTGTACATATGTTGCAACATAGACACATGGAACACAGTATGCACTTTGTATGTAAAGCAAGCTAGCCGATGAGCTGTAGCCTCTTTTCAAGATTTGGAAAGATGGGAGGCTGGAGACAACAGCAGTTGTTCACATAAAGTACTCTCTTCATGGATTGTAATTAATTCAGCATGATCTATTGCTTCATTATCGATATATATATTTGATTTTGCTATAATTTCCCTCCCATGGTTAAACACTAGAATTTTTTTGGATCTTTTTTAATTCTCGACACATTTCAACAAATATTTTTGGCTAGAAGTATTAGTCTTGTTTAAGAACTGTAATTAATGGGAGTTCGAACTATATACCATATAAGTCTTAGAACAAACTCATCTTGAGAGATTCTTGATATCTGCATTATTGTAGGAAAATTCTACCAAATACAAATAATCTTCCATTTCATTGGGTTGTTGCATTACATACATTCATAGCACATATTCAAATTTTGATTCACCTTTGTCCTACCCATCAGTTTGATAATGATATACGGTGATAAATTATTTGGTATTAATCCCCAGGTAAACAATGCCTTCCGAGGGGCCGAAGTGAAATTTACATCTCTATCGAGATAGCTGTTTTCAGAATGCCATGTAATCGAAATATCTCCCTCATTGAAGATGTCATCAATTTTAAGGTTTAAAATTAGATTTGTATAGGAACAAAGTGATCTGTACCTTGATAACCCATACCATTATAGAATCATAAGTATCTCTTACGATCTTGGTAAGCATATATTAAAATCTGGTGATATAAATTCCCACTTCCATTACGGTATGGGTATGAGTTCAGTAGGCTTCTTGTTTTGGTGTTCATGCTCAGCAACAACCCACTAAAAATTCAAACATTTAGTCAATTATTTAGTGATGTGTTTGTTTATACCGGACCAAAAGTAGTCTTTTCTCTCCTTGTTGTTAACATTTTCTGATAACGAGAATTGACAAATAAGAACTTTAGTGATACTCATCTAAGATTAGCTCTTTTAAAATTATTTCATTAGGAATGTATATCTTTCCTCGAAAAAATAAGTAGTTGTTCAATTATTGATTGTATAATCTATTTTTTTCCCTTGATTTTTTTATGTCTTGTGTTTTATTATGACGATATTAGGGATCTTTTCCACATCTTCTTTCACTTGTTCCTAGAACTTAAATTCACATGGTTAAAGTATAACTCATACACATAATGAAAATTTCTACTTAATACATCAAAAACACGATTTTCTTTTCCTTTATTATTGTTTGCATTTCCAACGTAAAATTCACTCGGGAATGCCTGCATTTCACAAAAATTTAGCAGCCATTCAAGTCATCTTGTTTAAAAATAATGAGGTCAGCTACTATGATATGTTTTCAACAAAGCCATTTTTTTCCAATAAGTAGTGCCTCCATATTTTGGTGCATGCACCACTACGGTTATCTGAATATGTGGAATATCTTTATTCATGATCTTTCAATTTCTTAGATTCATATGCCAAAACCTTTTCCATGTTATTTGAAAACACAGCTCTCTTGCTTGTAGCATCGGTGCAAACTTCAATCTCTAAATTTGGATCCACCACCTTCAAAACAAGGTTGTGGTGAGCATTATTCTTTTTAAAAGTATTGGGACATTCTTCGTCCAATTAAACACTCACCCTTTTTCTTCGAGGAGGTTACGGAAATCACAATTTTAGATAATCTTCTATAGCTCTTGATAATAGCTTTGTGATACATCAGAAGTATTATGTATGCTGCATTTTTAGGTACCTACATTACATAATAGTATTTGTCTTTTTAGGTCTCTTTGCTATACCTTGACGAAATCTTTGTAGTAAAAATATTGGATTTTCTCTTTGTAGAAAATCACACTTACTGGGTAGCATAAATTTGATGGTACGTCAACATTTTTTGCTTTGTCTGTCATTCTTATGTTCCTCCATAGTCCTTGAGTATATTAGTATATCATAAATAAAAAATCAAAACAAATTTTTCTAAAATTGGATGAAATATTTCATGCATCAAACTAATGAATATTTGTTACAGTGCGTTGGTTAATCAAAATGGTAAAGCAAAATTAACAGACTGAGTATTGTGTATGGAAATTTGTTTTATACATGCTTTCATCTTTATCCGCATTTGATGATGCCACACCTTGATCATTTTGAAAAATAAAGTTGCCTTTTATAAATTAAAAAAGTCATCTCATAGTGATATTTTCATAACAATTAATTCTATTGATTGTATACAATCCATACACATTCAATTGTATAATGTTCATCTTATTTACGAACAAAGCCATACCCCCATGGTGACACCCTAGGACGAGTATCTTTTCCATTAATTTCTGTCTTCTTTTTTCATATACGTACGTTGGTGCCTCATTAGGTATGGTTCTCGTGATATTGGTGTTGCCCCCTACTTATTGGTCGATGGTAAAATTGATGCCCCTCTTTGGTGGCTACTCCTGGTATGTTTTTCAAAAAATCGTCCTTAAAATAACTTACATACCACGAAGCATGTTTTCATCACTGGGGTTCTTGTCTTTGAATCCATGAATCCCCTTGAATTGCATAAATTTGACACCTTTTTCTAAAACATTTCACAGTAGTATTTTTAATAGGATACAGCACAAGTGAGTTTTTAAATCATGCAACTCTGGAGGATTTGCTGTTAACCTTATGGTAAATGATTTTGTCAGCACGGTCTACTAGTGATAATCCACTTCTAACAATCCATTCCCGGTAACATATCATGAGACCCTGGTGGATATTCCGATTACTTCATGTAACAGTTTACGACTTAAGAGAGCATTTGGCGGGTACCTCTTTCTGGTGACTAAAACATGCACAGGCAGGGATTTTTAAATTTTTTAGCTCTGCCAGTCACACTTTTTCCACTATCTTGGGATTTACATAACTTGGTAATGTCCAGGCTCAACTAAAGAGAAAAAAGAGGTGGGGATACATCTTACCTTTCGGTTCTGTCATGGTTGGTTGTCAAAATGCGCTACATTGATCCTTCGTGCTTGTTGATTCTAGAATGTGGTGATGCCACGTAAATACACAAATGGATACTTCTAACACATTAGATACGGTTCGTTTCTTCCATGGTGAGGGGAAATTCTTTATAATAATATTACTCACAATCCCCAACATCTAATGGCAGTTTTTGGGACACCACTTATTTGATCCCATTGGATCATGATGGGTGAGTTCCTCTATTTGTACCAGTTCTCTACATTTTTCTATTGCTATTGTCTGTTCTTGTATTTCTAACTTATTCTTGGTCGGATCTTCTGCTGAAATTTGAGTTGCTGTCCCCTTCCCCTTTCTTGGTGACAGCACTATCCGACAACACGCTTTTACCTTGAGCGGTGGTAGCACATACGTGATTTTTGAGTCACTTCATCCATGGTCTTTGGGTTTAAAAAATTTTATTTTCTCATTCATATGTAAGAAGGCAGGCTACTCGGGGAATCATTGTACCTTCGCCTTTCATCCCTCGAATATGGCACGTATCTGTCAAAATAGGGTGAATTTATAGACTCATCGAAGATAGTTTTTCCTAGTCTCATGTCATGAAATTCTGAGATCTTTAATAAACCCAGAAAAACACTCGTGAATGCTTATCTTCAAAGTATTCATTGAAGTCATCCCCGAGTAATATTTAGGTCCTCGAATTCCTACACATTTTTAAATTATTCCTACATATTGTGGCTTTTTATCTGATGGTAAATGGTAAAAACCTTCATTGTAAATATGTGTACTTGTAGACTTGAAAATATTTATTCATGTGTATTATCCATGCTTCTGCTACTTCACTTGACTTCTCCATCGAATGTGGGAGGTTTAATTTTTAAATTCACGTTGCGGCTCCATTTTCTTCTTTCATCTCTTGTTGGTATAAGACATTTTCTAATTCTCCTTATTTATAAGACTTTACATTTTTATTATTACTTGAATTTGAGTTTGACTACCTTCCGGCTTATCATTTTTCTTCTTGTTGATATTCACCTTCTTCTCGAGTGTCTCTTTTTTGGGCTTAGTTGAAATTTGTCCCTTGATTTTTTGTGTTGAGGGGATTTTAAGGATCACTGTTCGCAGCATCAACCTCTCATTATCACTTCTTGTGAAAAAATTTCTTTGTAATTTCTTTCCTTTATTGAAATTCTCATAGTTTCAATTTCTTTCTGAGCAATCTACTGTTGTTGACGTTGATCTACACTGCATTTGGCTCCATTTATGGATTCATTTATGGGTTAGGCTAGGGGTGAATTTTGTAGTCATGGCGAGTTTGATGTACATAATCCCACCCTCATTGCACTCACCTAGGCCCCTTCTTCCCAATTTTGTTCACATTTTTACACACCAAATGTTATTTACATTCCTAAGCCCTTCTAGCTTCCGGTGTTTGAATAACTTTCAGGATACCACTGTAACTTCTTAGCATAAACTGTTTAACTTTCATAATAAAAAAAATTACTTCTAATATAATCCTAAATTAATACTCATATGAAAAGGTATTTATTTACCTCATAAATCATTTACATATATATATACAAAACAATGTGACACTTAATTCATTAAGGTAATGATAATGTAATCATAATTCTAACAATCATTTCCCACACCAGTTTTTGTCATTAAACTTCCTAACTTTATTTCTTATTCAACTCCATTCAATTACGCGAAATTTTTCTTATATTTTTATGAGCTCTGCTTCATACCGGAGTTAAAGCATTCTCTTAGCCACGGAAATGAATTGACATTGTTACATTTTGTATATTGAGTTTCTGCTGTTGAAATTAAGTGAATATTTCATCACATAAACAACAATGTGATACTTCATGAAAGAACATGTACTTAGCATACTTATATACATATTTGATTAATTATATCGTGGACGAAATGTGATCCTGGAATTATTATTTACATTTAATAGAGACACTTGGATTTCTTAGTACTTATCGATGGAATACGTACGGATCAACGGTTGAGGAAATTTCAAATGTATTTAAGTGTGTTACCCACCCCCTCAAACCCTAATTGATTTTAATTTAGCGTTATAGGCAGAAATCTACTATCCACAACATCAAAATTTTGTGGTTATTATACGATCTATTTATGCCTCACACAAAGTAAGTGGTGATGCCCTTAAACTCACCATGGCTCTTGCTCAGCATCATGGTTTTTCTCATAACATGTTGTTGGGGTTTAAGGATATTACTATATGTATTTCATCTCTTCCCCTCTTAACTATGTTATTTACTCCTCTATTGAGGGCTTGTTTGAACTACACCTATGCCACCGGGGAGCTCGTCATGACATTGGTCTTCATCAATTGGGCATTTCACGCGGCTAGAGCGGTAAATAATTTCATTTCAGTTTGATGCATTATGCCTATCTTTTCTTTGTTTGAATTGAGACTTATTTTTCATTTATTTCTTTGGCCTAGTTGTCACCATTCACGAACACGCCTTCTTTGGACCTTAGAAGGTAAACTTCTGTCTCAACTTTTACTTAATTTTCATTCTATGAAATAGGTTTAATATTAATTTCCCAGAGACTAATTTGGTTGTTTTGTTGTCTTGCAAGTATTGTGAAAAAACCTCCCAATTCCCTTGCTCTTTCATTTCTTCGTTACCTCCCCCGGTCTAAAGCCTTGATATATCTTACTCTCCGGGTATTACGGGGTTCTTGGGAACTAGTCTCGTTTCTTACGGGATTGTTCTTCAGGTTTTCGAACAAATGTTTTATGATTTTTTTCTTGAGTGAACACAGACCTCTCTGAAGTTCCCGGTTTTTTATTTTATTGTAAAAACCCTTCGGGGGCTTAATGTGATGGCGAACAATAGTTACCTTTTTCTCGTTTTTGGTTAGACGGTAATAACTTCAATTTGCTTGTCGGGCTGTATGTAGTACCCTGTGTGTTTCGACTTTAGGATTTTCTTGAAGCTTGATACCCTCTTGTTCCTTGTTTGTATTTTCTCTGAAAATACATAATCATTATCAAATTGCAAATTTGTAAATTATATTAATTTATTGGAAAAACATTTTTTATTATGAACTTTGTGATTTATTGTTCTAGCATTTTCTTTGGAATATTAGTTATATTTGGCATCATAGGTTTTGCTTATTCAAAGTCTTAGATTAGTAACATCGTTAATGTACACAAAATACCCCTATTTTCTTAGGTAATTCTATAATTTCTTCTTGTTCAACGTTCGAAACTGTGTAGTTTACCTCTTTGTTTGGATGTTAATAAACATTGTTTATGTTTATAAATATTGCTCAGAGAGATTTTCTTCTTCTCCATGAGGATACGGTTGTGTTGTAAATGTTTATCCATCTCTTGTTTTCAATACCATATGTTCTTTTGTTTTTCTTATTTAATATGTAGAGATTATTGTTGCGATTAAATAAATCTAGAAAATAGTTATACGATTTTCTGGTTCCATTATTATGTTCATGGGATTTTATTACTTGATTATATAACTTTTCTTAAAATATGGGGAATTAAATATGTCACAGGACCACCTCAATAGGGTTAATACCTTGAACTCTCGATCATATATTTACTCTTGTTTCTTCTTCATCAGAACTGTTGTCATGTTAGGGAAGAGTTCCTCCTTGAATTGACTAGCTGTCCATCTGTCATTTATTTATTTTTTATAAGATTTCGACTACTATGCGCTAGTTTTCATTAAACATCAAACTATTCTAGAAAATAAAACATGTTGATACAACATTAAGATATTGAAGGATTTATACATATCTTTTTCTGTAACAAAGCTTTCTTAATTACGGAGAAGAAACTAATTATATAGTATAACATACTTTTAGATATTTTTATGAGAAATCATCATTCCTTTTTCATTTCAATCTTGTACTATCTCGGATAAGTAAGGCTAATGGCATCCTCCCAAGCATGAGAAGGCAATGATGTCCTCGGCTCTAGTCATGCTCCTCACCGGTATGATTACGTGGCAGGTTCTTGAGGAGGTAGACATAAAGACCCTTGTCCGATCTATCCTCCAGTTGCATTGCGGTTCCACTAACTTCTACCAACTACGAACACTCTCACCTTTTCGCTCTCTATTCATTTATTTTCCACTTGAAAAAAAACCCTTCTTATTTCTCTCTGATTTTCATGTCCTCAAAATGTCTAATAACTCCTTAACCCAACTACTCTAGATCTTATAAATTTACTGTCAGTAAAGAAAATAACTTTAGATCATAACTTGATTAACATGCTTGTTAATCCTATTTAGTACTTGATAAAATCCTTTGTCTGAGGTGAAATGTCTTTCAAGGAAATTAAATACGTCGTTACAAATTGTTTTACCATTTACCAATATTAATATGGTTTTGATTTCTTTAAAACTAAATAAAAATAATTATAAAAGTATTTAACCAATATTAACATAGTTTGATTTCTCATAAATCAACAAACATATGATAATAATTCTACCTTTGAAGATATGATAGTGTGGTTATAAATTTGAAGTTTAATAATGGCTTAATATTCTAATATATATATACCTTCACTAGGTTGGATTATTATATGTTATAATATATAATATAAATTTAAGTTATAAGTTATTTTGTTTAATATCAATATTAATACTAATACTAATACTAGTTTAATATTAATATTAATTTGAATGTGTATTAATTAATATTAACAGCATTAATATTATTTTTTAATATTAATACTAATACTATTACTAAGTTTAATATTAATATTAATTTGAATATTAATATTAATTAATATGTCTGTAATTAATATTATTTTTAATATTATTATTTTATTTTAATGGTAATTATTAATATTAATAATATTTAATTAACAATATTAATAAATAATAATTTGAATATTTATTATTAATAATATTAATGAAAAATGAATATAAATATAAATATTAATATTATTAATGGTTATAAATATCAATTTTAATATTAACTATTAATTTCAAGATTAACTATCAATATCAATATAAATATCAACATTAATTTAATTTAAATAATAATATTAATTTAAATATCAATATTAACGTTAATTTAAATATTAATAATAATATTATTTTTAGTATTTACTAATAATGAATATTAATATTATTTCTATTTTTTAATATTAATTTTAACATTAATAAAATTTAATTAATAATAGTGATATGTATTAATAGCATTAAAAATATTAAAGTGTGAATGTTTTTATAGTCAGATATTTTAAGTTGTAGAGAATTTCTAGATATTTGTGTGTTATGATTCAAGATTTCTTTAATATCGACGTTTCAGATAAACACTTCACCCATCTTCACAATAGAGAAGTTTTCACCGAAATGTCGATATCGAAGGATGCTAATCATAACACACATAGGTCTCGAAAAGAGTAAAAATATTACTATACATAGTATTAACATGCTGTTAGTGAAAATATTAACAACAATATTAATAAATTTTGATATTAATTTTAATTGTTAATAATAATTTAAATATTTATTATTAATATCAATATTAATTAAAATGTCAATATTAATATTACTTTTAAAGAAAAATATTACTTTTAATATTATTAATATGAATATTACTTAATAAATATGAATTTTAATGTCAACTCTTAATATTAATAATATTTTATCAATAGTATTCATTATTATTAATAATTTTGATTTACAATATTATATATATTTTATTATTATTATTAATAGTAATATAAATTAATAAATTTTTAGTATTAATATCATTAATATTAATAACATTAAATATTTATAAATTTGAATATTAATTATTAATTTTAATAATAAAAATATATATATTAATTTTTAATTTTAATGTTGATGTTAATTGTTAATATTATTAATGATATTGATATTATTATTATAAATAATATTAATGATGATGATAAGGTCAAGCAGGTGCCTATCGTGGTGCTTTTGGAAAAATTGCGAAAAGTGATTTTCAATTCAATATATGATGTGCTTTCTATCCCCAATGACAATATAGAGCAGACATTACGTAATATCACACCTTCTTGGGTGATAGTGATAAATAATATTAACAACATTAGTATTAACAATAATATTAATAAATTTTAATTTACAACATTTACTATTATTATAATTTTAATTTATTAATATTACTCATATTAATATAAATTAATAAATATTAATATTAATAACACTAAATATTTATAGCATTTTAATATAAATTTTTAATATTATTTATTAATATTGATTTTAATATTAATATTAATTTGAATATAAATTATTAATATTAATATTAATTAATATGAATAAAATATTAATATTTGTTTAATATTATTAATATTTATAACTATTAATTTTAACATTAATTATTAATATTAATAACATTAAATAATATTATCATGTTAATATAAATTTTCTAGGAAATTACATGAGAAAGTTTTAATGAGAAATGTTCTCATGTGATTTACGAGAAGATTTATTTTAATATGATATGGATCACGAGTTTATACTCTCAAATATTATCATGGTCAACCATTGTTCAACATCACATTGTGATAGCAAAAGATTATCTCAGAAAATCAACCATGAGCCATTGTATCAACATGCATTTACCCGAAAACACAGATTATCTCAATGAATGTCAAACATGGTACAACGTCGCATGATGACAAATATTGTCCTCAATATGAAAATGAATGAGTGGTCAACCATGGTCCAACATCATATTGTGACAAATATTGTGTTGATATGAAAATCAACCATGGTCGATGATGGTCAAATATTTTTATTTTGGGGTTTATAATATTTATTCATACGTCACATTGTGACAAATATTTGTTGAATATGAAAATCAATCATGGTCAACCATGGTGAATCATGGTCAATATGAAAATAAACCATGGTCAACCATGGGTCAACAACATTGTGACAAATATTGTCTCAATACGAAAATAAACCATGATCAACCATCGTGGAAGCCATGGCTGACCATGGTCCAATGTCATATTGTGACAAATGTTGTGTCAATACTGAAAATCAACCATATGAATCATAGTCAAACCATAGTTTACCATAGTCGATAATCATGGTCATTATGACAAAAATTGCTTACTTATCCAATATCACATTATAATGACTATGGTCATCCATAGTCAGCAGTGGTCAATGTCGCATTGTGACAAAAATTATATCAATATGATAATTAACATGTAAATATGGTTTCAAACGTCGGAATGTGACAAAGATTGTCTCAATATGAAAATCATTCATGGTCGACCATGGCCCAACGTCACATTACGAGAAAAATATTGCGTCAATATGAAACTCAGCTATGGTCAGCGATTGTAAAGCATGTTTATTTTAGGGTTTATAATATTTAACTTAGGGTTTATATACCTTGAGTCTACAATATTAAACTCTTAGGTTTAATATTATTCCTTCGGGTTTTTAGTATTAATCCCTTGTGTTTGTTATTCCATTGGGTTTATAATATCAATCCCTTAGGCTTATTGAGCTAAGGGTCCATATTCCCAGGCTATAATATTATTCATAGTGTTAATATAAATCCCTTGGGTTTATAATCATGATTAACCATGGTCAACCATCGTCCAACGTCACATTGTGACAAATATTGTCTCGATATGAAAATCAACCATGTTCAACCATTTTCAAGCATGGTCATTCATTGTCAACCATGGTCCAACGTCACATTATAACAAATATTGTCTCAATATCAAAATTAACCATGGTCAACCATCTTTAATCATAGTCAACCATGGTCAACTATGGTAAAATGTTGCATTATCACACAGATTGTCTAATGAAAATTAATCATGGTCATTCATGGTAAATATGAAAATCAACTATGTTCAACCATGGTCAATCATGGTCAAACACGATCAACCATCGTCCAATGTCACATTGTGACAAATATTCTCTCAATATGAAAATCAATCATGGTCAACCATGGTCCAACTTCACATTGTGGAAAATATTGTCTAAATATGAAAATCACAATTGTTCACCATGGTCAACCATATTTTTTTTAGGGTTTATAATATTTATCCTATGGTTTTTACACCTTAGGTTTACAATATTAATCCTTTTGGTTTTTTAGGTTTTTAGAATTAATCCCTTGTTTTTATTAGTGCATTGGGTTTGTAATATAAATCCTTTGGCTTTATTAATCTAGGGGTTCATATTCCTATGGTATAATATTATTGATAGGGTATATAATATTCATCCTAGGGTTCAATATATATCTCTTGGGTTTATAATCCATTAGGTTTATAATATTAATCATAGAGTTTATATTCCTAGAGTTTAATATTCATGCTAGGGTTTAATGTTATTCACTTTGGTTTTTAATATTAAAGCATGGTCAACCAAGGTCAACCATTTTCCAACATCACATTATGACAAATATTCTCTCAATATTCAAATCAATCATGGTAAACCATGGTCCTAAGTCTCATTGTGATAGATATTGTCTCAATATGAAAATAAACCATGGTCAACCATGTTTGTTTTAGGGTTTATAATATTTATCTTTAATTTTATATACCTTGTGTTTACAATATTAATCCTTTGGGTTTTTTAGGTTCTTAGTATTAATTTCTTGTGTTTATTAGTGCCTTTTCTTTATAATATCAATCTCTTCACTTTATTAATCTAAGGGTTCACATTCCTAGGATATAATATTTTTATAGGGTTTATGATATTAATCCAAGGGTTTTATATAGATTCCTTGGGTTTATAATCCATTATGTTTATAGTATAAATTACTTGAGTTTATAACATTAGTCATAGGGTTTAATGTTATTCCCTTGGGTTTATAATCCCTTGGGTTTTAAATATTAATCCCTTTGGTTTATAATATTAATACCTTAGGTTTAATATTATTCCCTTTGGTTTCTAATCCCTTGGGTTTATTAGTTCCTTTGTATTATAATATCAACTATTTAATATTGTAACAGTGGAATGGTACAAAAATACATCCAAAATCGTATTGTGACAAACATTGTCTCAATATGAAAATAATTCTAACAATCATAATATCAATGTTAAATTAATTGTAATTTATTTAATGTTGCATTGTTACATTACAGAACTTGGGTTTAATATAAGGTTTTCAATATTAGGGCCTTCTAATAATAATTTTATAATATGAAAATTTAATATTGTCTTTATAATTTGTAGTATTGAGGTTTAGAATATTAACACTAGGATTTAATATAAATCCCCTGGGTTTATCAATCCCTTGGATTTTTAATATTAATTTTCTGGTTTATAAATCCATTACGTTTATAATATTAATCCCTCGGATTTAAAATTATCCCCCTCAGTTTATAATCCATTGAATTTATAATAATAATCCCTTAGTTTTATTAATTCCTTTAATTTATAGTATTAATATCTTGGGTTTATAATATTAATCCTAAGGGTCATAATATTAATATTAGGGTTTATATTGCTAGGTTTTAATATTAATCCTAGGGTTTAATGTTATTCCGTTAGGTTTATATTCCCTTGGGTTTTTAATATTAATCCCATAGGTTTAGTAATCCCTTGGGTTTATAATATTGTTCATATGGTTTCTAATATTAATCTTAGGGTTTATATCCCTAGGATTTAATATTAATCCTATGGTTTATAATATTAATCTTAGGGTTTAATATTAATCCCTTGGGCTTAATAGTCTTAGGCTTTATATTCCTAAGATTTAATATTTGTTAGAATGAATTATTAACGCAAGTGTACGAAAAGAGATCACTTTAGTTGCACATGAAAAAGAACCCTAACAAAAAATATGGTTGTCTAACTTCTTTAGATCTGCAATAAACATTCGAAACAAATGTAAAACAAACCTAGATATATGTATTAAAACAAGCTAAATCATAAAATGAAATTAAATTTTCTCCAAATATCCAATGGACAAGACAAGATATATAAAGAATTTTATATTATGTTAACACCCAGGAAGAGAAAAAATAATGATGTTAGCAGTCCCACTTGATGGGATGGGTTCTTGGCTATCCTTAACACTTCAGATCCAAAGTTTCTCTCTCTCAATGGTGTAGAAAACCAAAGACATTTTGAACACAATGGGAGCTCAAGAAGCAAAAAGGTAATAAAAGTGATCAAAGTATGACAATGACAAGAGGATCAAAGTATGACCATCATAAAAATATCAAAGGTAAATAATGAATGGAAAGCCCTCCTATTTATACAAATATTGAGTTAAAGTTGATAATGGTGCATGGTAATATATTTTTAACCAAAATCTAGATCTAACTATTTGGAATATTTTATTATATTTTGTTGTAGGGAAAAGGGATTTAAATTGGTTAAATCCCTTTATTTAGAAATAATAAACAAATAACTGATTTATTTATCGTTTCAAGGGTGGATTTGAGGAGTAATTTAACAAATAATGATTTATTTTATTATTCCTAAAGGATTTAGTCAAATTTAACAAGGGAATATTAATTGAATAATGATTTGATTAATTATTCCTAGAGAATAATAAGATAAATAATGATTTTTATAATTATTTATCATTAATTGGGTTAATTATGACAAGGAATATTATTTAAACAGTGCTTTAATTAATTATTCCTAGAGGAAAATCAAATAAATTAGGATTTATTTAATTATTCCTCATAGGGTTTCCTATTTGGACTAGAAATAAGTTAATAAACTATAGTTTATTAAATTATTTCTTATAGTGAAAGCAATTTTACTATGGTAAAATTGGTCTTACATGGTGTATCTCGATCCATCTAATTGTAAATGGTCAGACGAAAAAAAATTTAGTGTAACAGATTACTCCTTAACATGTGAGCATTAGGAGCTAATCGTATGACTGAAGTACATTGGAAGAACACAATCACTAGACACCAAAGGGGAGTCATATAGAGAGAGATACATAGACGAAGTGAAGTTAGAGAGTAAAATAACCTGAGGGGGTGAGACCTATAAGTAAGATAAGTCTCCTTTAACGTTTGGGTACCTATTCTCAGTGAGGCAGGGGATACATCCCTATGCCTGCCAAGATGAAAAAGTAAAAAGAATAATGGTGCACCCCGTAAAATGAGACTGTGTTATAAAGTACATTATATGCCCACATAAAATGGGCCAAACAAAAATATAATGGATCCCACATACATACTTCACCTGGTACAACAACCAGGACTGAATACAATAATATCTGAGTAGATGAGATATAATAACAACCAAAGAAACCTTGATAAACAACAAAGGTCTTTGAAAATATGAATGGATCATCTAAGTGATATATGCATGTTATAGGTGATGCAAGTGGCTAGAATCGAACCCATCAAATCTGCAAAGCTACATCTGAGGCTATAGCATAAAATGAGGTCATTTGCGCATGTGGGGGGCTACATGAAGGGCCACCCCCTCATGAGGTCTGAAACATCTCACACACACTTGGGGATCATTGGATCAAACTAGTAAGTATATGAATCTTGATCATGTTGAAGTGGACCAGATGAGAAAAAATCAAGTCAAAGGGTAATAAGGAGTCGCTTTGCTTGATTCGAGGCACTGAACAATGATGGAAGCTGGAACCAAGATACACTGCCCTCTATACCCGTCTTCTCAAATGAATGTGTTGATGTCGACAGAAGGAGGTCCACCATAGGTGAGGCAATGAGGGTCCTCAGCTAAGGCATGAGACGTAATAGTAGAGCCCCAAGTACAAGTGGTGCAAGTGCAGAAATTCGACTTTGAGAGGCAACAAAGTGACCCTTCCTAGAAAAAAAGGCTTCCGAATGAAGTATCTAATCACCAAAAAAAAAAGGATACCCATTTTAAAGCTTGGTTAGAGCTCTCTAGTAGTGTTGATAGTTCATAAAACTGAGCTATGGTTTGGTTGCAATTGGCGAAATAAAAATTAGGGTTTCTCTTTTAATAGGGTGGTTTCCCTGTAATTTGGTTCATTTTCTAGTGGAACTATCGTGAACATGGAGAGGAGGAGAAGGCCGTAAATATTATGGCATTCATAGTAGAAAAAGTGACTATTGGAATCCAGATCTGTTAGTTGCAGGTAGGTAGCCTAACCTTACTCTTAAGTTTTAGTGGTTTAGAATTTCATATTAGGTGTCTAGAGCCTAGGAACAACACTCTATCCCTCCTCACAACCAGATTGCACTTCCTAGGGCTTGTTTTGTGAGTTGGGTCACAATTTTCAGAGGGAAAAACTGTGACCTTGCAGGGATAGAGCTGGAAAAGTGTGAGCTGCCAAAAAGTTGAGTTTTGTACTTTTTTTGGCTACGAACTAGGATTGATGTTTCTTATGGATTTTTTATTCCTCAGACTGAAAAATTGATGGGCTTCTGCAGGTATGGTAGAGTTAAATATCAACTGGAGAGAGAGATCTTTGGATGCACTCCGTTCTGAGATCCAAGGGGATGAAGTGGTCAGAGGCGGACTAGCAAGATATGGGGTTCTTAAGTTGGTTGAGAACCTATTGATGATGGCAGGGTAGTCCCTGCTATCCAAGATATTGAGCTACTCAGATGTAGACCTGGTGGTCTTTATCGTGCAGAGGCACCAGATCAAGTTGACTATTTATGACATCTATTTCCTAACCGTTCTCCTACCACTGGTGGTGGAGGGAAATATCTAGCCAGTATTAGCACGGCGGTAGAATATATGTGATTTCATGGAATGCCATTATTGACTAGATGTCTATGCTAAGGGCACGACTATACTGATCAGAGATCTAGACAAGCTAGAGACTCTGGCTATCCCCACAGTAGTGCTTCAGATCTTAAGTAACCAGGCATTCCACCACATCTCCAGAGGGCAGATGATGTTGGTTGAGAGTCTGTTGGGTAGGAGCTACTATGGGTGGGTCCAAAATGTGTCGGCTTCATTAAAACGACATTCATCACTATGCAAGCGACAAGTGAACCATGAATATATTTTGGCACAGTGTTATGCTTGTTCTTCTTCGAGAAGGTCCCTACACTTTGACCTCATGT
>JAXQQM020059508.1:0-44868 GCA_034641835.2 Pinus albicaulis | reverse complement strand
GTTAGGTAAATTTGACTCGGGGTAGAGTCAATGTGGACTAGGGTAAACAGTGGTGGTTTTGGGGCACATGGTTTTGTGCATCCATAGTTTTCAGCCTATGGTATTGCATGTAATGGAGCCTATAAAAGGCTGGGAAGACTTCATTGTAAGGCATGCCTGGAGGTGAGTGGTGAAGGCTCACTTGGCCGGATTGGTCAGGGTTTTGGCCAATGCTAATGAAATTTCATTAGGATGGGTTTTCCCCGGAGTTTGGGGTTTTTCCCGGTTAAACATTTGTGTTTATGTTAATGATTTGTTGCTGGCATTTTATGCTTATTTCTCTGTGCAAATTCTTAATGGTTTCTGCCCTGCTTAATTTCTAACAATTGGTATCGGAGCTTGAGTAGCTGGTGAGGGACAGCAGCACAAAACGCAGGTGAAATGTTGTGCTTGATTCTGTGTTGGTAAGGGCTGAATAAGGTTGCAGACGCTGGTTGTGTCCGCCAACATGAAATTCTATCTGAAAGATCACGACAGCATGAGACTGTGAGCAGCGAAGTCATATGATGAGAGCCGAGTTCGTTTGTCTGTGACCGAGGTTGAAGGCGGCTGGTATCTACCAAAAACCCGTGGATTGGGTGAACCAGCAAGAGGTCGCAGAGGAGCTGTGTTGATTAGTTGCAGCCGTGCTTTGTCGTGAGCTGAGAACAGTGCCCGGTTCGCTGTGAAATGATTGGACCCAAGACGAAAGAAAGTCTGATGTTGAAGATTTCGTTGCTGCATAGTGAAACCACCGATGTGAAGACATTGGATGAAGATGCTGGATATTGTGCGAAATTTGTTTAGATCTGACAGATCTGATGTTGAAGATCTAGATCTGCGAGTAAAGGAGGCATTAATAGTTCTGCGTGGATCATGCCGAGTGAGCGTAGATCAGATCCGCATAGTGGAGACCAGATCTGTTGATCTCCAAAGTTTGCGGAAGCCGGTGGTGTGCAGGCTTACAGAGCCTGAAGCTGCAGGATTGTTGCGATGTGGATCGAGCTGTGTGCGAGAGACCAGATCTGTGTTTGTGGTGGAATGTGGCAGTCAAATATCTGCGTGGATTGTTGTGCGCAGATCGACCTGCTCTTAATGCTTGTGGAGCAGTATCAGGTGGAGCCAAGTTTTGGCTTAAGAGGGATGCTTCTGTGGCAAAGGGTTTTATGGCCTCGTGGATGCAGAGATCTGATCGCAGATCAACAAAACGAAATTCTCGATCTAAAAAGAAGCGCTATGTTTTCAACTTGTGATGATCTAGATATGAAACTAGATCATTGAGGAAGACGAGTGCATTCTAGGTGGAGAACCCACTGCGTGGACTTGATAGCATGAGAAATTTCATGGTTTGACGATACTACAAGTAAAAGGGAACCTCTGGTGAGACGTTGTCGTTGACTGGCTCAGGAGGACCTGCGATCACTAAAAGCCGTGGATGCCATGATAAAATTGTGGATCTATTGCTAGATTCAGATCTGGAATCGGAGAGGATATTTCCAGGATTTGAGCCAAGCACGCGCAGAAATGCTCCAGTCTCGCACAATAATTTGCTGAGGCGTTGAAACCTGATGGTAGGCGTATAATATGAGAGAGGTGAACTATATATGAGCCGATGTGAGAGGCGTGCATGTTTGTGTAGCCCACGAAAGGGAACAGAAGAGACCGCGTCTAGGAGCACTGGGAGATAGTAGATTGCGTAAGGATCAATGATGACGTGCTTCTCGAACTCGATCATGTCAGAAGAGTCGTGGAAACGTGTAATTCTGGTACCAGTGCACCCAGTATTGCTATTCCAGTAAATATGCTTTCCCACAAAGGTCCTCGTGGGGAAATTCTAAAGAATTGGGAGTGCGGTGATAGCGCCATCTTCATTGGCATTTTCTGAAAGTGCGGTGAATGCTTCCGTGAGCCATCCTAAGATAACGGATGCCCGGTCTCTGCATTATAAAATGTGGATGATTTTAGTGGGCCATGTTAAAGGTCAAAATCGTGGTCGATGGTGGAAATGGACCAAGCAACCAAGCAGATAATTAAAATGGACCAGCAAAAGCGTAGAGGGCAGATTCATGTACAATTATGATGTCTTCTATGGAGAGGACATCATGAATGAATGTAGAGAATGGTAATTTAAAGAATAGCAACAATGAAACAAAAAAAATTATTATAATGGAGTTAATTTTTACATGTAAATGGGCATACTGCTGTAAGACCTGGTATGGCATGCGTACCCCTGGGTAATCACTGGTAAAGTCTGGGTTAGACCTAGGTGATAGGGGGATGCCAAATTAACAATTACCCTAGGTAAAAATTTGAGGGGGGAAGAGCTAGAGTGAGCGGGATTGTCTCACTTAGCAGGTTTGGCTGGATTTAGTCAAGAAGCCCCAAGTCAAGTTTAAGGGGGGAATTGTTAGGTAAATTTGACTCGGGATAGAGTCAATATTTGACTAGGGTAAACAGTGGTGGTTTTGGGGCACATGGTTTTGTGCACCCATAGTTTTCAGCCTATGGTATTGCATGTAATGGAGCCTATAAAAGGCTGGGAAGACTTCATTGTAAGGCAGGCCTGGAGGTGAGCGGTGAAGGCTCACTTGGCCGGATTGGTCAGGGTTTTGGCCAATGCTAATGAAATTTCATTAGGATGGGTTTTCCCCGGAGTTTGGGGTTTTTCCCGGTTAAACATTTGTGTTTATGTTAATGATTTGTTGCTGGCATTTTATGCTTATTTCTCTGTGCAAATTCTTAATGGTTTCTGCTGTGCTTAATTTCTAACAAAATTTACCATCAAACATCAAAATTCTCAATTATATCTTTGTCTTTCGGAATCGAATTACTCTCACCATACTTCTATAATAAACCCCAGTTCCCAATTATGTTTTTCAAAATCTAAATAGTCTCACCATACTTTTGTAATAAACCCCAAGATAATATATCTATTTCACTCTTAAACTCTGAACTACCCTGTATAGATCCTTGGTTTTCCTTTTAAAGAAGGATATAGAATTAAACAACATTCTTCTAGAATACTAAATTCTATAATTGACCTAAATTCAGGATAAGAAAATAAATAAAAGTAGATACACAAAGATTAAGACAATTTTTTGTTGTTTTTTGGGAGAAGCATATGATTTAAACTCGCATTGGCTTCTAAAAGTTTAAAAATACGTTGAAGGAAATAAATATTATATAAAAATGGAGGGAGTGTGGTTGAGGATATAAAAATGGAGGGGAGTGTGGCAGGGGAGGGACATTGTTCAGATTCTACCAGGAACAACATTGTTTAGATTCTACCAGGAACAACGAAAGGGACATTGTTCATAACCATTTTGAAGAGTGTCATGAGGATAAACCTCACAATGAATCTGAACATTGTCATGAGAATAAACCTCACAATACAAAAACCTTCTACTTAATAATAACAAAGAAAATCAATATTTTAAACCTAATGTCCAACAAAAACAATTTAAAAGAAAATTTTGAATTTAATAAAATAATGCAATAATCATATTTGATAAGTAAATACGTTTTTTATTTAAAACAACATTTTTATGCCAAATATATTTTTTATTTAATATATACTTTTTTCCTATAAATCACATCACTCATATACAATATAACAATATGAAAAACTCCTTATAGAATGTAACCTCATAAGAATGAATGTAAGAATTAGTAAGATGTGATAACATCTAGGTCATCGCACTGGGCGCATTTTCGTTTTGAAAGTCAAAATTCACCAAAGTCTGAATGGTTTTCCAACAAATTCGATCTCAGTTCAATGAATATCAAATCGATCCTAAGTATCATTTTGTGTCCTAACTCCAAGGTGAATAAATTTACCTTGTAAGCTACAGGTAACAAGGTGGAAAGAAAAAAATAAAAATGCAAACTCATATTGCCCCTCCAAGTGGTTTTCGTTCTCCAAGCCACCCGACGATAAATGGAATATTGGTTAGTTTTTTTTGTAATTTTGATTGGAATAATTTTCATGGACAAGGCATCAGCCACTTTATACCAATAGTTGTCTCAATTCAACGGTACCAATAGTTGTCTCAATTCAACTATGCATATCGACACATGCTAGCGAAGATTGCAACACATGTAGTAGGAAACACGGCTCTTGTGAATCTAGATCTAGATCTCTCTTTTGTCGTATGGATCTCTCATTTGTCGTTATATTATATTACGTACTCAAAAGGGATTAATGAATGTGTGAAATTATATGTTTCATTCAGAGGATAATGTTGAGATTCTCTCATGAACAACCAATTCAACGAATCTAAACAATGTAATTAAAATAAACCTCATAGTAAAAAAATCTTAATTATAATATTTGAACATGTTAATTTTATTCAACATAATATATATATATATATATATATATATATATATATATATATATATATATATATATATTAAAACAATTAAATATCATAATTATCAAAACTCATTAAAAAATATTTTATAATTTAAATAAAAACATATTCTTCTTTTTATACAATATTCAAAATTTTCTAAATAAATTTATAAAAATAAAATATATAATATCAAATATTTTTCATTATATATAATTTAATTATAAATTTAAAATTAAATTATTATTGATGATGATGGTTAACGTCCACTGAGACCAATTTTTGGTCTATCGGACCTAAAGAAAAGAGTTATTTAGTTTGATTTAAGATTTTATTCCTATGCTTAAAAAACTTGGAGAGAAGCCTCCCGAGCTCACTATAATTTTGACATCTTAAGAGGCTAGGAAGGTCAATATTGCAACAAACATTATGAAATTGAGCTCTAATGTTGTGTACGTGGGGCACTCTAAGAGGAAGTGATTTTCATCCTCGATATTCATATTCTCATAGAGATGGCAGCTCCTCTCCAACCATGGTGTTTTAGGAACTGTCCAACGACCTGTTTCATATGGAGCTCATGAGAATTCGTTCTAATCTTAGCTATATTAATTTTCTTCTTTTGATCTTCTAAGGTGGGGTTGATGACCTCCTTATAAAATCTTAATTTTCTTTTAGCTGCTAGATCTTTCTCACACCACATTTTTTCTTTGAACTTAGAAGTAACAATTTTTTTAATGTTATTAATGTTTTGCAATGCAACATTCTCGTCGATCTCCCAATGGTTTAACCAGGCCCTGATGTCTTTATACCAACCTTGTTTAAGCCTTAGGTGGTTTTGGCTAGAATTTAAAGCTAGCTTAGGAAATCTATGGTCTCCTATGCTATTGAGCTTGTGCTTGTACAATAGAAGCCTAGTCATAGCTAGGCTCTCAATAGGAGAAAGACCCACTTCTATAAGGAGAATAGGATAGGGTGTATTGCTTTTAATTTTAAGGTTATACATTATAAAACGTTTCTAGATTTGCTCAATCTTTCTCCAGGATTCTTTAGAGATGCTGCAATCCCAAACCTCACATCCATATAAGATAACAGGAGTGACTAAAGTTTCAAAGAGGAACTTCTTTCTATCCCACATTACGAGGTTTTTCGTTTTACAATTATTTTCAAGACCAAAATAAGCTTTCCACCCCCCATTAATCCTTTTCTGAATGCTATAGTTCCAGTTGAGCTTGTGATGAATATCAATTCCTAAGTACTTGTAAGAAGACACTTCCTCCAAGTTATTATTGTCATACATAAAATTAGCGTAAGTGTCCTTCTTGGATTTGATAATCATAACTTTTTTTTTGTCAGTGTTAACAGACATACCCATGGTAGAGCAAAAATCCTTAAGAAGTCTAAGTTGCTTATCAAGATCAGATGGGCACCTTGCGAGAAGAAAAATATCGTCAGCATAGAGAAGAAGGATGATGACTACCCTAGCTAAGATCCTGCTAGCACATCCTGCTTCCTCTAAAAAACCTTCTAGCTTGTCGATTTAAATGCCAAATAGGGTAGGGGAGAGGGGGCAACCTTGTTTA
Organism: Pinus albicaulis; assembly: GCA_034641835.2. Classification (NCBI taxonomy): domain Eukaryota; kingdom Viridiplantae; phylum Streptophyta; class Pinopsida; order Pinales; family Pinaceae; genus Pinus; species Pinus albicaulis. The sequence continues at coordinate 38,918 of JAXQQM020059508.1, read as the reverse complement.
ACTCCGATATTACACTTAATATCTTTCGACCACCCCTCATTTCTCTTTAACTTGGCGATTACTTTCTCATATAACCTTATAGCGGCCACTCTTAGCTCGAAGGGAACATTTAGCTCTTCTAATCTATTCCACAGGTTATTTCTAGGAACCGTATTGAAAGCCTTTCTAAAGTCCACAAAGCAACAGAAGAGATTGGATTTATCATTGTGGAATTCCTCCACAATAATCCTAAGCGTAATGAGGTGGTCAGTTATTGAGTGTTGCCTTCTAAAACCCGATTGGCCTTTAGCCCGCTTACCTTCACTTTCAAGCCAAATGCTCAACTTCTTTTCCAAAATAATACCATATAACTTGGCCGAGAGAGGGCTGATCATAATTGTCCAATAATTAGAGGGGTTATTTGTATCCCTACTTTTAAAAATAGGGATAATGAGGCTCTGAGTCCAAGATTTAGGGAACCGTTGCTTGACTACTTGGTGGAAAAGCTTGTGGATGTGGGGGATGAGGACAGGACCTCAAATTTTTAAGATTTCCACTTGGTAACCTTCAATGTCTTTAGCTTTCCCATTTGCGAGGCGTTTAACCCCAAAATCAATGTCTTCTAATGAGAACTTCTTTCGTTGTGAGCAGGGTTTCAAAGTTATCCCTGGCATTTGAAAATTCATAAAGCTTTTTAAGATAAGAATTCCAGTCATGTAAAGCAATTTTATTATTATCTTTAGTTTTCCTAATTAGAATTTTTATTATTATTATAAAATTAATAAAAATAAAAGTGATAAATAAATACATTATATTGTGTGAAAAGCCAAATTATAATATTTTTTAATTTTAATTTTTTTTTATCTTATAATAAATATTTTTGATATATACACCTGTAATTTTTTATATCTAAAAAAAAGATTATTATGCTGCAAAAAAAATATAAAAATTACTAACTAAATAACTATATCTTTATATATATAAATCAATGACTATATATGAAATTAACGACTAAATAATCAAAACTTATATGAAATTAACTACTAAATAATCAAAACAAAAATATTTAAATGCACGAGTGCCATGCACGAAAAGATAATAATAAAAAAATGGTCTATATAAAATTAACAACTAAATAATCAAAACAAAAATATTTAAATGCAAAGTGCTATGCCCGAAAAGATAATAATAGGAAAATGGCATAAAATAGTAAGTCGAGAACCATAAGCAACTTGGTGGTGGATCACAAGTAACTTATGACGTGTCCATGAATTTCAAATCATACCGTATTTTTTCATCTAAAGGAAACAAATATTGTTCAGATTTTGTCAAAGAATCTAAACATTTCCTAAATATAAACTTTATAGTAAAAAGCTTTAGGCTTAATAATACTTTGTATAATAAAACGACGAATCTAAACATTTCCTGAATATAAACTTTATAGTAAAAAGCTTTAGGCTTAATAATACTTCGTATAATAAGGGAAATGTATTTCCTAACCATGGTGGAAAAATGAATTTTCACATATCTTATTATCAATCTCCTTACTCCTTATTTGCAGTCACTTTATATAATGTCAAATTTCCACGTGAATTTCATTTTTTTCACGGTCTTAGTGAGTAGATTTTTGACGTATCTTATCAATGTCGTTTTTGGCACTCACTTTATACAATGTCAAATTTCCACGATTTCATTCACGGTTTGAGAGAGTACATTTGTGATTCTCTTAATGTTAGGAAGAGTGACTTCACCAAACTCCACTTTTCATGTAGAGAAATGTTTGGTATGGTTTTGTCTCTGAATGCGTTGTTCAGTGACTATTATTTGATTGTTGTTTAAATTTTGGGTTTCTTTTAAGTATTAATAAAAGAGAAATGAAGGGATTGTTCTTTATATTTTGGGTTTTAAATATTAATAATAATAAAAAATAAGAAAAAGATTAATGTTATACAAAGATTTTATATGGTATGATTTTGATGATTTATTTAAAAAATATTTAAGGAAAAATATGGTTTTTTTTTATTATAAGAGAAAGTATAATTAGGCTTATATAGTTTTTAAATTTCTTGACTTTCCCCATTTTTTATGTAGAGAGATGTTTGGTATGGTTTTGTTTCTGAATGCAAGTTGGATTTAGTTGTATGGTGACTATTATTTGATTGTTGTTTATATATTGGGTTTGTTTAAGCATTAATAATAGAGAAATGAAGAAAAATATTAATAATATACAAAGATTATAGTTTTCAAGTTCCTATGGTTATAAATTATTGAAGAGTACAGGATTATGGTTATAAATTATTGAAGAGTACAGGGATCCATCTTCGGTAGTCTCAGGTATAGCCAGTAATCCTATCATATGCTTTTGAAAGATACATTTTCACAATCATACTTCTCTTCTTTGACATTTTAATATTGTGCATCGTTTCTTAGGCCACCCCTATAGCTTCGAGGATTTGTCTGTCATTCAAGAAACCAAACTGTTCTTTTGAGATGTTGCTTGATAGGATAGGTTTCAACCTATTTGCAATTATTTTTACTATGATTTTCCATATACAGTTGCACAGAGATATAGGTCTGAACTCTTCAAATGAGGTTGGGTTATCCGATTTTGGGATAAGGGCTAGAAAGGTGGTTTTGAATGGATCATGAATGAAGCCCCTTGTTCCTGGATTCTTCCACCACACCTACTATCTCATCGACAATTAGTTCAAAGAAATGTTGGAATAATTCCACACTCCAGCCATCCGGCCCTAGAATTTTATCTTTTGCGTAGACTTTATAACACTTTCAACTTCAATTTTTGAGACAAGGGCCAAAAACATCTCATTATCATCCTCCTCTGCATATTTGGGAAAGAGTTATGCAATCTGAATGACCTCAGCTATTGTTGTTCCCTCGGGTGCTGAGAAAAGGTTTTTGAAATGATCTCTTCCCAAGGAGGCTAGTTCACTGAGAGATTTGGACTTTCCCCCAACTAGATGACTCATTTCCCAGATGGTATTTATATTTTTCCTTCCCTTAGCATAATTCTGGAAAAAAATTGTGTTTTCATCCCCAGTTGTGAGCCAAAAGGCTCAGCTTTTTAATCTCCATTTTTCTTTCTTATCATCCAATATATTCCTCCTCCATATTTTATCCTTTCCCTCTTCTCCTATATTTCATAACCATATTGTTCAGGGCTTTCCAACCCTTCTAATTCCTCCCCAATACTTCTGAGTTAAACATCTTCCTTATTTTATTTCTCTTTAGCCCATTTTATGGTCTCCAATTTTATTCATTTTAGGTTCGCCATAAAGGACTGAGCGTGCGTGAGTGGTCGAGACCTGTCCATTGGCCTCCATGTATCAATCACTAGTATGGGAAAGCTAGGTTCTTTAAGCCATCCAGGATTGAATTTAAAGGGTGAATCAGGTTTCATGTTAGGACCTTTTAGTTCCATTAGGATAGGGGGCTGATTTGATTCCCCTCCGGACCCCACCCATTACCTGAATCCAACAGTCATATTTACAAAGGCCTCCTTCAAGATGAAACGATCTAGTCTCTTAGCCACCCTGGCATCCCCCACCCTCATGTTCCTCCATCTTGAGGTGATTTTTATCGGATTTAGGTCTATGAGGTGGCCTTCATGGATTTTTTTCAGGAAATAATCAGGTAGGGGATCAGCTTGTGCTTGAGGTCCCGAGGTTTCAGATAAGCCTAAGGAGAAATTTAAGTCTCCTCCCACCACCAGATTAGGAGTCTGCATAAATGTTTTTGCAAAAATATTTTTCCAGAAGGGAACACTCTCTTGACATGGCCCATACATGTTGACAATAGTAAAATCATAGTGGAGCTCTGTTGAGTAAACCTCCGCCCCCAAAACCAATTCAAAGCCCCGAGAACTTTTTAATTTTAATACATTGTCTTTAATACCCATCGCCAAGCCCCCCCCCCCCCGATCAGCCTTTTGCATCCACCATCATAAAGGTCCATACTGGCATTAATTTCTTAAGGTAGTTTGAAACATTATCAACATAGCCGAATGTTTCTTGGAGCATGATTATATCAAGAGTATAATTATGAAAAATAGATTTTAAGGCTAGCTTCTCCCGAGTGCTAGCAAAACCCCGACAGTTGAAAGACAACAAGATCATTAGGGAACAATGGCATGGGACTATGTTGCTCTAAGTGCCCCTTTAAGAGATAATTGCTTCCCGTTAGCTATATCTAACTTGGCTTTTATCTGAGCTTTAGAAAAATCAGGCTTCCTTACCCTTGTTTTTCAGGGCCTATCAGGTTTTGGGAGATTTCTAAACCTCCTATAGGATCAACAAACAAAGATATTTTATCCCTAGGGAGAAGGTTGTAGGGTTTTTTTCTCCAATGAGAGAGCGGGGATAGAGGTAATTATGTTTTCCATTGCAAGAGAAAGATTTTTGATACACGATTGGTCATTTTTATGGGGCTTGGAAGAACCAAGCATAGATATTTCTTGTAACAAAAAATTAAGTGAATCATGAAGAGAAGAAGGAGGTTGAGTAACAATACCCGCTGAGGTTAAAGCATTTTCTTCTGAACCTTATACATCCTGGTTGTGTATCTGCTCCAGTTCCTGGTGAGTAATTTAATTATCAGGTTGTTCCTCCATACCTTCCATCGTCGTCTGACCCACCTCCTACTGAGCCTCCACCCCTTCCTCAGGTTGTTCTACCATTCCTTCCATCGGCATATGTCTCACTTCCTGCTGTAATTCCTCTCTTTCCTCTTGAACCTTTTTTGTCTCTTTAGGTTGTGTTTGACTCTCCTTTCTATTTTCACCCCTCTATCTTCGCCTCCCTCTATATCCCAAAGGGGCAGTATCGGGCTAAATTTCCATGTTTATGGCATTTATGGCATCTAAAAGGCAAGTGCTCATAATAAAAGGTTTTTCAATAGGATAATCCTTCAAACTGAAGTTGAATTTTCTCGGCCAAACCTTCCCTTGGGTCTAATATTACCAATATGCGGGCCACATTTCTACTTTTTGTTTCCAAATAGGATGTTTGGCTGCAGATAAATCCCTAGATTTTTCCAGTTGCTCTGAACACTTCCTCCGTCCATAAGTGCAGAGGAAAAGCAGGTAAATGAACCCAGACTGGAATCTCTTCCACTCTTTCCCTTTGAGCATCAAAGAGTGGCATTCACCATTTAAAAAGTATTGGTACCATACCAAAACCCCAATTTCAATTCATTACCCATTCCATGGTCTCTCTGTTGTTAAAGAGAATCATGAACCAACCTTTATCCAAGTTAATAACCTCCCCAACTTTATCTTGTGCCTCACCCTAGGATTTATCTATCCATTATGTAATGTATTGAGATAAGAAGAATTTTTCTCTCGTTTTTCCCACCAGGATGTGATCTGAGTCATCCATTGCCCTATCGATTTGTATGTACACCCCCAAGACTTGATTCGAGAAATCAATTTTCTTTTTTATTGTCTTCCCTTTTTTGCGCTTCAAACCTGTCTGTTTACCATTTTCAGCCGACCTATTATGTGTTTGTTCCTCCCGAGCCTATTCCTCCTCCCGCACAAACGACCTTGGCCTCTCCACCACCTATTCCAACCTGGGATTTAGAGACCTAGGGGACTATGGTATTTTTTCAACTATTATATCAAAACCCCATGAGCCTTCCCCCTACAACCGAGGAACAGTCTCAAGAAATAATTCTTTATTAAAATTAATTAAACCAAACTTTTGAACACTCCCTTGAGCCCTCCCTTTAAAACCTGGTTGGTAAGATGGGATATTTTTTTTTTGCTTCATATTTCGTTTTTAAAACCCCCACCCCTTTCCACTTCCAAAACATCTAACTGATTTGTGAGAGGCTTCGAGGTATGTTGAGGACTGATGGCTCCTCGACTTGAGAAGTTTAAAATTTTTCCCAAAATTGAACCATGTGGCCACCGACCTCTATGCCAATAGGATTTTAGACCTTCGTTCCTCCTTAAACCACTGGTGAGAACTATATCCTCCAGAACCCTTGATAAAATACCAGAAACATGGGAACGTAAAGAGAAAATAGAACTTACGTGGTTTTCCACTTTTCCGCTTCCGTCTTGATCGCTCCAAAAACTACTACATCCAAGCCAACCTGTGAGAAGATGTTAGGATTTCCATAAGCCAACTTAAGTCCTTCAGTTTCATCAACTGCCATAGATTTGATACCACCCTCCAAATTCCACGCAAGTGTTTTGTCTCCACTTTTTCCATCTGGAGACTTATCTAGAAGTGTAACCTTAGCTAGGTTTAGCTTTGTAGGCTCTAAACCCCAAACTTTTAAGATATCCTCTGCCTCCGGCTCCAGTTCAATGAATTCTGATGATTTAACCATATTGCCTACCCGACAACACTGTAATGATCAATTGTAAAGGAAAATGTAAATATTTCCTACCCGACAACATTGTAATTGTAAATTGTAAAGGATAACATAAACAATGATAGCTCTCCCAAAGCCTCGCTATGATCAGTAGTATCATGTGCAAGAAACGTAACACTCGTGTAGTCCCATAAACAGAAGGCATTAATGGTAATGGGTAAACAATTAAAACAATGGAGGTTGTCATGTCTATTGTGTAAGAAATGGAGCACAAAACAAGATGATGAAGATCCCCATGTAGTGTGCCAAAGGGCCAGGTGGTGACCAAAAGGTTTTAGATCTTTAGTTAGATCTACCATTTGTAATCCTTTGATATACCATCTTCAGTTTCAAAGTTGTGCCTCCTCTAAACCCTAGCCAAATCCATCACCATCCCTTTGGGATCACTCGTTAGCTTCTCTACATCCCTGGTTGGAGGTTGGTGATAGAGATTATTTCAAAGATTCATAGCTATATTTTTTAGCATGCTACATTTAGCTTCAATATGTCTATTCTCTTCCTTTGATGGACCAAAAAACTCATTATGTTGGAATGTTTGGAGATACAATTATGTTCAATTCCTTATATCTTCATTTTAATTGAAAGAAAGGAACTCTTATTTAAATTAATAACCTCTTTGTGCCTTCTCATAATGCAAACCCTACATATCCCTATTTTCCATCATGCTAGCTCGACCAAACAAGGAGTGATTATGCCTAAATTGGAGCCTTTGTGAAACTAAAATTTCATCCATTTTTCAAAGGTAAGTTGAAACCAAAAAACATGTATTGTGGGCTCCTATTATCACTCCGTAATTTCCCTCGGTTGAGGAGAGAAATTCATAGGTAACCACAAAACCACTTTTAGACTAGAATCTAGCCCTTCTGGCCTTGGAGAGGTATCTCTCTATTAATATGTTCAAATAATATGATGTTAGGCTAGGTATAATGCTAAATAAGGTCTAATTTTCAAAGGTTTACTGGTAAGAAAGGAGACATATCCATTTGGCATGGATTCATGTCAAATTGGTTATTTGTCCAATGATAGGGTGAAAAGAGAAGGAGTCTTCTACAGGGGAAAGTTAGGCATTCTTGGTGACGAAATCAAGTTAAATCATTGTAGGAGTGTGAGTGTAAGAAAGGTGGAAACAACACATAGAGCATCAAAATTTTAGATGAATTATTAGTGTCGTTTTAAGAAGAAAACATAGATTACTTGGGTAAATTAAATCATAGCGTCCTTTAAATGAATTATGAATTAATTTTTGTTTCATCCAAGCATGAAGACATACATTCAAGATATTGAAATAACATAAACCAAATTTACAACATGAGAGAAGCACAACATCATCAAGATTTGACACAAAAATCCCTACAAATAACCTTTTGTCTTTCATTCACTGGAAAGTATTTAGAAAAAGTACAACATACACAAGTCTCTTCCTCTATAATCTAACAAACCCTTTTTCCATTACATGAACATCATAAAATAGACTCAAATGAGTCATCTAATTCCTCATTAAGATTTCATTTTCTAACTTCTGCAATAAAAATAGAACTGACTACTAAAGACTAGGGACTACATAACTAGACATGTTTTAAGCATTTTACATTAATTTCTCAACCCCAAATCGAGCTTATGAGTCAGTGACTACTTTATTAAAATTAATACAAGAAAAAAACAAATCAAATCGAATTTTGACGAACGAAACTAGCTCAGAAAGAAGCATTTTTGGAAGCGCAACGTTCGCGCTGCGTAAACTACAAAATCTCCAGAAATGCAGAAACGTAGCGTAAAAGCGCAGCGCTTTATGGTTGAGATGGTACCGGTAATTTCCTGATATGGCTGGTGGTTCCAACACATGTAAAAAAACCTACATATGATATGGTTGTTGGTTCCAACACATGTAAACAAACATACATATGGATTTTTCCTCATAATATTTCCTTTTCCATTCAAAACCTCTAAATTCAGCAAATTCTTCTGTAGCCTAAAATGTAGCGTCGGGTTCAGAATCATAACGCCATGTTTTTTTAATAGTTTGAGTGGTCAATGATGTTTGTATACAAGATGCACACATTGATGATGATTTTGACACTGAAATGATGATATCATATACCCCCTACAAGCCTTTCTTCATCAAAGTAACAAACAATCATCTCCACACCCAAAAACCCTAATGCTAGCTAGGGCACAAAATGATATAAAATTTGATTCCTCAAAATAGCTTAAGAGTTCTGACTCAATGTAGTTGTATGAGGAAATTTGCGCGAAACATTATCACCTAGAACCTCAACCCTATAAACAAACATACTTTAGGAAAGAGTCAAAAAACAAAACTATGTTACTTTACCCCTTCTAGCATTCAAATTTTGGTTGCCTCAGCCAATAGGTCTAATTTGCCTCTATATTTCTCCTACAAATCCCTTAACTATTGTTTAGTGGCTCTTATTTCTTTCATCATAGATATATTATGCCTACATACATTCTTCATTTTCATGTGTAGTGGAAGGGATCTGCTCAACATGTATTTGGATCATCCATGGTTGGTTGATAGATGTCCACAAGATCACTCCATTGCTTCCTGGTCCTTTCATCATGTTGCTTGAGTTCAGAGATATCTATGTGAGCCTCCTTCAGTTTCCTTCTCAACCTATTAAAATTTTGCTTCCCCTCGTCTACCTCTATCTTCTCCTATTGCATTGTCTTGTCTTCTTGGATTTGTAGCTTCCTAGATGAGGAACTAGTAATCCTAGTTGTTGGAACTTATACCTTCTTAAAAAGAAAAATATTACCTTTTATTTGCCCTTGGATTTGACAACAACTGGTGTAGCTTTAACCATTGGCATATCATCACTAGGTTGAGTTGTCTTTTCTAGAATAGCCTTCTTTAGTTGCATGTTTTCCCGTTGCAATTCTGCAATCCTGAAATGGGCCTTCTTCAATTGTTCTTGCAATTATGCAATCTCCCTGAATTTATCATCAATTAATTCATCTTCTGGTATGGTCTCCATGGTCTCAAATGTCTACTCCAAGGGTATCTTTTTCGCAACAGACCTAGTGAGAGGTTTCTTAGGGGCATCCACCACCTCTGGAGAAAATTGTAGCTTCTTGCCTTTCTTCTTTCCTATAGACTACATTGTATTTGATGGCCTCTTCACTGAGCTTCCAACTAGTGATTGAATGTCCTTTACCACTACTGAGGGTGTTTCCTTCTTCCTCAAGGAACTAGTTGGCATATCATCCACTAGTTTTGAAGAATCAACAAATGTCTTCCATGATTGTTTTCTTTAACTTAACTCCTCCAAAACCAACAACTTAGTTAAGGAAAAGTAGAATAGGCTAGGTTCCAATTGAATTTTTTTTCCTTGCAGTTTATCTGCCATCTTACAGAGACTCCTAAATAGATAAAAGGGTAATTTAAGTAGCTCTTTCCAATGAAATTCATTAAGAGTCCGAAATGATATTGGTAAATCCTTCCAATCCTTCCCTCACATGTGAAATACCCATGAATATATTTCAAAATATTTTTGTGGTTTTCCAGTAAATACTCTTTAAGCACAATGGACCCATACTTCTTGTCTCTGTACTACGGCTTCAAAAAATATATACAATGGGAAATATCAAGGGGCATTCCCATGAATCATTGCTCTCCCTAGAGAATAATCTCTGTTGCAACGGCTATTATGACCTGTGTAACTGGAAAGGTGAGTGTTCCAATCTTAGCCTCCAATCCATTAAATTTCTTGGAAAACTCCTTAGTCAATTGTAAATTGTACCCTTGAATATTTTCACAAAATATCATACACCTCACCAGCTAAAAATTCATTAATATTTGCATCTGCATTCATAAATGTGATATCTTGTGGATAAAAATGGACAATCGCACTTCCATTATGATTTCTTTCCTTTGTAGTTGAAATGATTTTTTTTTGCAATAGTGAGTAGTCTAAGGTTTAATACAAACTTGTTTTGTGCAACCAGTGTGAGAGAAATAACAAGAACTCCAATTTAAACCTCTAATGATAATTAAGAAGGAATATATGCACAAGCGACTAATTAGCACAAAATTCCTTCTGAAAAACCCTAAGAAAACTTGCAAATGCTTGATACTGGTGGCAGAAAATTCAAAGGGACAGGCGCAATGCCAAAAGCACAATGCATGTAAAAACTAGCTCCAAACACTTTTAAAGCATACAGACGTATGACAAGGAGTTTCAATTCAATGTAATGACTTGGCTAAATTTGTATTAGAGGTTTATAATAATAAAAAAATTAGATTTCAACAAAGGAAAATGCAAAAGATGAGCATTTTGTGGAAACACAACAATTAGGAAAAAGTGTAGCAATTGCAAAAACGTAGTGATGATGAATTTAGCTATATTGTAGGATTTATATGCTATTTTCTCAGTTCATGCATGTAATTTGGTAACTATTCAAGACCAAGGAACTGAAATCAACTTGAGTTTTCACTTGTGTGAGGTTTGATCACTAGGTCAAGAGAAACACAGCGCAGTGATCCTCTACCTCCTTTACACAGCAACTTAACACAACCTCACCACAGGCTTCCAATGAGAATAATAAAGAACTAAGCGATCGTGGATGAATGTAATCAGGCAAATAACCTCTCAAAGTGTCCTGGAGAGGAGTTGATATCAGTAATCACAATTTGAACTTGTGAGAAAATCCCAACACTTGGAAAAAGCTCAATGTTTGTCCTTTTGATCGTTGTCTTATTGATGATGTTGTGACCAATCTTGATTTGACATGAAAACTAACTCAAGAGACCTCAAAATTGTGCCCATGATGACTATTCATGGCAACACATTATTTTTCATGATTACTTGAAGTAACTTGACCTCTAAACCTAGCTAACTAACTCATGATGACCAAAAATTTTCATGACATGACTCTTTACTATTCTTTCATGGTGACCAATGACTCCTTATGATTACCCCCTAAATAATAATCCTTCATGACATCAGAATTTGGATTTTAGCAAATAGACCCTTTTTGACTTGAAGAGTTTACATGATCTCTATAATATAGGACCCTAACATAGGCTCCAACAGGGATGGAATCCTCCCTACGAGGTGTCAATAACATCATATACTAGTAGCCTTATCCATTGGGTGCTTAATTGACTCCTCAATTTGAATCTTAACTAACTAAGACTAACTTGACTAACTATGAATTTTTCATTACATATGGTAGCAACTCATTGGAACCTTAGGGCCTTCACTTTCAGCTTCAGATTCTGATGACAACCAGCAACACCTGCAATACTAAAAATTAAAATGGTATGTACAATGATATGTTCAAACCAGCTGAATTCAATTGAAATAGTGCTTTATAATCCTACCATTAATAGACCCTCCACCAAGTAGTCCCCCTGTCAAGTCTTTTAGCAAATAATCATTGTTTCCATGGAAAGATGAAATTTTAAAAGGTCCCTTCCAAAGATTCTCAAATTTTCCGTGCTTACCCTTCTCTTCATTTCTAACATCTCACTTCAATACAAGATCATCAATCTAAAAATCATCTGTCTTTATCGTTTTATCATGAATCTTCTTGATCTCTTCTTGGATCAGCTAAGTGTTATTATAGACATCCTCCCTAGTTTGTTGCAACTATGTCCTATGATTAATCATCCTTTGCATGTCATTTGGTTCTACCTTTGCTTCTTGCAATAATTTCATTATTGGAACCCTTAGTGAAGTATGAAAGACAACATCAACTCCATAAACCCATTGGAAAGGAGGCATGCTAACTAATATCTTGGTACTTACCCTATCAGCCCATAATGCATTGATTAAATTCTTATGCCAACTAATTTTGTTCTCCTGCAAAAACTTCTTTGTGATATTCACTAGCCTCTTATTAGAGGATTCATCCAATTCATTTCCATGGGTGATCAAGTATTATGTTATATCTATTTCAAAAATCAATCAAATTCCTAGATTTAAATGCAGCAGTGTTATCAGTAATAATCTTATGAGGACAGCGAAATCTCGAAAGAATGTTATCTTCCATGAATTTAATAATAATCGAATCTTTGGTATTCTTGGTCAGAATCGCTTATATCCACTTAGTGAAATAATATGTGTTTGTTAAGACTCATTTGTGTTGTGCTGATGGAGATGGGTGAATTTCTCCAATGAATTCTAACCCCCACTGCTGAAATGGAACCTCCACTGAAATAGTTTTGAGAGGTAATGGTAAAATTTTCTTCTTCCCTTCAAATATATGACACTCATGACAGCTAGAAACCTTCTTGTAGATATCATCAAACAGTGTATGCCATGTTAGCACTCCTTGGTTTCCCAAGGCTGAGAAAGGAGACCAGAGGAGGTAACCTCAGACCACTTTCGACTTGGTAGCTAGCCCTACCAAATTAGAGAGGGATCTCTCCGCAATATTGCAGCCAATGCAGTGTTTGGAAGGAAAAATATATATTAGGCTAGATATTCAACTCACTAGGGTTTGATTTTTAGGGTTTGTTGGATCAGGCTCAAAGGTCTAGGAAACTAGGTTAGGGTTTCAAATGATCAGTTGCAGGGATACAATGGGGCAAGGTAGGTATGATCAATGACATATTTGATTTGTCATTGTGGTATAGGGTTTAAATAGAGAAGGTTCAAAATGAGCATAAGACTATGAATTCATTTATAAGAAGAAATGAGACATAAACATGAAAATATCATCAAAACATAGCATATAAACTATGAAGACTGCTTAAAAACCCATGAGATAATCACATGAAAGCATGTTAATGGTAATAAGGAGAAAAAAATATTAAATATGATGATAAAATAGAAGAAAAACATTGAAACTAAAACATACCACAAGAATCCCAAGATAATAGTTGCAACTGCATGTATATTTCCTGCAAAAATATGATGTACACTAGCTCCAAGCCTTTGTTTCACTGATGTCCAACCTTTGATTTGACTTCATCAGGGCTACATATAGATCAAAAACTACATTCCCCCCTCTCAAGGGTGGAATCGATCATGATAAGAACTGATTACATCAACCTCTCCAACCAAACCTAAAACTAGGGAGGTTAGGAACTAACTCTCTATTTAACCTTGATTGACTTTGCAAGCATTGATGACCATAAATTTACATAAATTTAACCTTTACCAACACTGTGGTCCGGCAGAAGTGCGACATGGTCTTTGTGGCACTTTTTGGGTGGCTTAACCTAATATTTGAGCTGAAATTATGATTGGTGAAGATAGATTAGGATGTCTACTAGGCCTCTGAAGCATAAAACCTGCAAAAACCCATCTCCATGGCACCTAAAAATCCATTCTTTCGAGACTACTCTAGAAGCGCAATGTGGGGTCCAGAAAGGTGGCAGAAACACGAAATTTTGCATGTTTTTTGGCTTTTTCTTGAAATATGTGAGTTGTCATGCAAAAATAAGTACATATCCATGATTTAAAATCCAATATCTATCCACAAAAGTGAATTTTACCTCAATTGTATTCTCTAAGAAGAAGCATAGTGTGGCCACGCTGTGTTTCTGTAGGGTCAAATGTCTTGGTTTTCTACAACAATAGGGCTAAGAGATAGAGAAATATCTCTCTAACCATAAATCTTTTTACAAAACTGAGAAAGGTTTTTGTTTTTAGGTATGTTGTGAACAAAAAAATCCTCCCATTTTCAAAAATAATTTCCAATTTTTTCAAAATCCAATTTTGAATTTGGTCACTAAAAACGCAACGAAAAATTGCAGAAGTGCAGCATGCTAGTGCAAAAGTGCAACGAAAGTTTGGAGAGTGATTTGGAGGCTTTACACGAGTATATTTGGGCTGAAAGTGGTATGGTTGGAAATATTATGATGTCTACTACACAACAAAGTCATCAAGCACTACAAACACCTACTCCAAACCCCTGAAAACGTAACTTGAAGTCAAGTTGTCCAAAAGTGCATCAAATGACCTCAAAATCCTAAAAATCACGCCAATCACCCTTGTAGATACCAAGAATTCCATCCCTGCTGTGGTGTTCTTGTTCCTCTTTAAATTGATGGAAAAAATACTAGTCAAGTTAGCATGGCAACCCACCTCTTGTATCTTCTCACAAAATCCTAGTTGATAGGAGGGAAGGGTAGGTAGGATTGGGAAACAAGGGAAAAGAGCAGCAAGTTAAGGGAGGGAAATGAAGGTTAAAGAGAGTGAGATAATTTTTAGAAAAAAATTTGGAGATGGAGATGAGTGTTAGGGACACATGGGAAGTTAAATTTTTCTTAATGGCTGAGGCAAAAGGGGGAAAAGGCCAAAAACACAGCCCTAACCCAGAAATTTGAAAAAACACAGCGTGGGCTAGGGTTTGTGGGGAAAATGGTGGAGATGAAGGGAATGGGTATGGTAAATGGTTTGGGGAGGTATATAAGGTGTGTATGAGGGTATTAGAGCAGGGAAACTAGGGATATTATGATTGAGATGAAGCAAATACTTGGATAAACCAAAAGCGCAGTGAAGCCCTAGGAGAGGGATTTGTAATGCGTTTTTAGAGAAATGACTACATGAGAGAGGTATTAAAAGGTAACTTACTTCATTTGGAGTCCCTGGAACCTGCTGAATGTTGAATGAAGCCCTTTGAATGCTTATATTTTCCTCCTTTTCCAAAAACGCATCGAAGGCACCAGAAGCACAACGAGCTATGTAGGAAAGGGTTTTAATGAAGAAATTTGATGTTGTGGTGGCTGAGATCAAGCTCGATGATGGAGAGGTGTTCAATGAAGATGAAATGAAGAATTATAATGCTTTTATGGTCTTCTTATATCTCAAAAGTCACTTTTTTTCTTTGGTCATGGAGTGACATCACATGTCTTTTTTGAAAAATGAAATGATAGGATAGTGTACTGCATCTTTATCACTTTATTAGGCAAGGTTACATCTTCATAAGGAGTAAAATGTACCTTTGAAATAATTTTTGAACACTTTTTTCCTAATCACTAGCTCCCATGATGGTGGCTATGGTGATGACATGACTCTTTTATGACTTTTGATGACCTGACCTAATGATGACACCAAATGAATATATAAAACTATGATTTGGACCTTTGAACCTTGCAGTATGAATAATCATGATTTGATGACCACAATAATGACAAAGACACTCTTTTGATGACATATCACAAGGAGTGATGACATGACCAGGATGGAATTTATAACCTTGAATATGGAGGGAGCAGTAATAACCTAGACACTAATCAATGATCAAATTTTATTTGAAAATTAATTTGAAACTATAAAAATTTAACCTAGGACCCTATCGAGTGACATTGAAAGAGTACATTTGATCATTGGTGACTCATTGGCACTAACATGCCAGTAGAAACAAGCCCTTAAAATTTTATTTGATGTGGTCTTCCATAAAAGATGCCCTCCACAGTCCCTTTTGTGGAATTATTACATTATCTTATGTGCCTTATCTTCCAACAAATAGTTCATCAATATATATCTTGAATCCTTCCAATATAAAGAATGATTTAGAATGCAAAATTTGGCAGCTTTCAATTTAAGACACCTTGCTTTTTTTTCTTAATCCAAGTGGAGCCTGTAGGTGTTGCAAAACATAGATGATATCAATGTGCCAAGGAGAAGAGATGAAACTTTTTGAAACTTGTTGAGCAACTTCCTCATTATTGTCTTCTGACAGGGAAGTAATGAAATTAATATCCAATGCATGTTTATTTGGCTCAGCCATCATTTTACTCAATCCTTGGCCCTTTATCAATTTAGTGCACTTAATTTCAACATCATATTATAGAATGACTGCTATCCACTTAACTCTTCCTCCTTCTGGGTCAGTTTAAGTAAGAATCTCT
Source organism: Pinus albicaulis (assembly GCA_034641835.2). Classification (NCBI taxonomy): domain Eukaryota; kingdom Viridiplantae; phylum Streptophyta; class Pinopsida; order Pinales; family Pinaceae; genus Pinus; species Pinus albicaulis. Next base: position 22,717 of record JAXQQM020059508.1, on the reverse strand, counting down.
TTCACTACAGCATTAGGAACAAATTATATTATGTGAGAATGAAATATGTAAACCCTGAAATCCTTCAAAGCCTTCACCAATGTAAAATCTAGCTTCTCCATTATGTTATATTTTAGAGAAACATCCCTTAAATTCTTACTAAAGAATGTTATAAGATGCTCATGGTCTTGTTGTTTTTTCTGCATCAATACTACTGCAATGGTGTGCTCTGAGGAAAAGGAGAAAATGATGAAATATTTTATGTAATCAGGGTTAGCCAAAACAGGAGCATGAGTTAAGGATAACTTTACCTCATTAAATGATTTCTTTGCTTCAACAGTCCACTTGATTTCACTATCATTTATTAACATATTTTTCATGGCCCTTATGATTTCAACAAGATTTGGAATGAACTGCGTCGGGAAATTAATCCTCCCAAGAAAACACTGCACCTCCTTTTTATTCCTTAGGGTATCAATCTTTGGATTGCATCAATTCTTCTTGGATCAATCCTACTGCCATCTCTTGAAATTATGTGACTGAGAAACTTACCTTCTTCCATTCCAAAGAGGGACTTCTTTGGTTTCAAAGAGATGCCATATCTCATGGACTTCTCAAAAACAATCTTCAAATGTTGCAAATTATCTTCATCAAGTTTAGATTACATAGTAATGTCATCAAGATAAATAAAAATAAACTTGTCCTTATCATATGCAAAGGTGATTTCCATGACCCTTTGGAAGCTTGCCCCTGCATTCATTAATTAGAAGGGAATTTGTACATACATGAATGTCCCCCATGTTGTAGTGAAATTGTTTTTTATCCTAATCATCCGGATGTACCAAAATTTGATTGTACTCGGAGAAGCCATCAAGTAATGAAATCCTCCTGGAACCATCTACCCACAACAATATGTGGTCCATTTATGGCAAGGGGTAATTGTCTTTAAGAGATACCTTATTAAGGTTTCTGAAGTCAACACACAATCTTATCTCTCCCTTCTTTTTTCTTACTGGTGTAACCCCAACAATCTCTGAGGCTGAGGAGGAAATTGAATGAGGTGACCTCATACCTCTTTTGGCTTGGTATTTAGCCCTACCAAGCTCGTAGAGGGCTCTCTCCAGTGAAAAATCCCAATCAAAGGAGATGATTGGAGTATGAAATGCATCTTAGGCTAGGTATGATGGGATTTAGGGTTTTGATTTAGGGTTTCTAGATCGAAAAAACAAGAGAGAAAGTACCATTGGGAAATGGAGTCAAGGTTGGCTTCTTTCTACAGATTTGAGGCAAAGTAGGCGCTATTTTCAGCTAGATAAATTATATGAAATGAGAGATGGAAAGGAGAAGAAATCCCACTACACTACAGGCATCTATTGATGGATGAATCTCTAGTGCAACTTTAGAAGAAATAACACAAAGATAGGTTAAAAAATAGAGCATCAAACATGGATGAATTCTATAAAGATAGCCATTAACACATAACATGCATCATCAGTGTGAAAGGAGCATCTAACATGGATGAATTCCTATCACTTACTCTTAGACAATACTAGCATAAAAACATAATCATGGAAATGATATACTGGAACACATACTGAACATAAAAACTGTGATGAATCTCAAAACAAAGAAGAGAGAAATTCCTGCATTTAATTACATAAAAATATTCAAGGAAAAATACACAGTCCAATAGCCTCTCACTCTACTGAAATTGAACCCCTCCACTATTACAATGTTTTGAATATATAAAAAATTACAAACTGTGAGCAAACACTATCTTTCTGTGAAAATAAAATTGAATAAAATGATAAAAACATCTAAAATCTAATTAAATCTTAAATATGTTGCACAGTGTCTCAAATAATTGGATTTGTTGTAGTCAAATTCTGTTGCAACATAAATGTTATGCCACCTCATCCTTTGACCATCGATCCTATGCCTAAGAATTTGGAACGACCTCCAAAAAATCTTCCACTGAAATTGTCCTCCACTCTCACAGCATGCCTCAATTGATTCTTGAACACTATTACCTGCATGGAGTTGCTTTTCTAGAAAGAAAATCAAATCAAATCAAATTTAATTTAGAAATAGGTTACAAAGCCTCAAGGAGGAGCTCAGTGATAAGAATGTTAAGAGTACCTTCCTTTACTCCATAATAAAGTTTCTTGATTTGGAATGTTTGCATGATGGTATTCAACAAATATTTACAGGCCCTTGAAGAAGCACTGGCAAGAATTAAATTAAACGTTTTAGCTACCTTCATTGACAAAGACAACACAAGTCGATCTGAATCCTTCACACACTGCGAGTTTGCAATTCCAAGATCTAAATCAGACAATGGATAACGCTTTATAAAACCAATTTCCAAATCCTTTGTTGTGGTTGGAATTCCATGATCATAGCTAAACTGCGAAAATTCAAAACCTCGTTCACATTCCACTCGAGAGTTGAAACTCTCTCCTTAGCAGCAATACTTTCAAAAGGGTTTTCACCAAGAGTTTCCCTGCTCGTAGCCGCACACAGAGAAATCATGGAGAAAACGTCCAAGTGTTTCATCTCTAGTGTTTATTTTTACTTTTTCCTAATTTGTAATGCATTCTCATGCTACCTACAACATCAGGGCAATCACATTTTGATCGATTCGTGGCAAGTTCCATGGGAATGAATGCGCCTATGCCAGGATTATATAAAGCTCACAATATGAATGGTTATGAATAATGGAGGCACATAAGCAAGTGGTGGAACCATACAACCGTCAAAAATCAACTCTATCCAGATTTAGTGTCGGAAATATAGCATTATAGAGCTCTATCTATTCCAACCACAAGATCTAGGAGTAGTTCTGAATTGTAATATTCCTACTTAGCCTGAGCTAAGAGGAATATTCATTTTTGTTTTAATTTTTGTTGAATGAATAAATGAATAAAGGAGGACATGTAAAAATCCTAAAAGGACTGAATAAACCAAGGCCCATGTGAACACAGATAAATCAGGGCCATGTAAATAATCACTTGCAAGTGTGAAAGGGGTTTGAGCTATGAGACTGGGTCAACCTTGACCAAATTTACAACACTGTCTAGGTTCAATGTATCTCCTAAAGGGACAGTGGAGTTCTAGAGGGAGGCCCCTCATGTGAAAGAAGCTAACTCATCAAGGTGGTTTAGGGTTTGCAAAGGCTTTCATCTTATAAAAGGAAGGGGAAGGCAACAAGAGAAGGTTGTTGATTGATTACATCTCTGAGTATCTTATCTGCTTAAACAAACACTATTCTCTGCTGCTTAGTAGAGAATTGTGCTGCTTAGCACTTGAAGTTCCTATGTACGAATTTCACCTCTTCCTTTGAGGATTCTTGGAGGAGTATTTGCTGATTTGATCCACTATCAGGCTTGATGAAAACCTCTACTTCCAATTGCAGCGTAGATCCAGTGATGGTTTTTCTGCTTTTGCAAGCTGTAGCAAGTGGGATTCTAGATCTGCAGAGATCTAGCTTGTTTTTGGGAGCCTCTTCTCATGGAGTGTGTCTTTTAACCTCCTGGAAGAGTGCCTCTCTTGTTTGCACTTCATATCTATAATTTGGCAGTGGGCCATATATGTCATTTGAGCTACAATGTTGTTTCCATTGATGGACTGCATTATTTTGATATAAGGTTCTTTATGGTGTTTTGATCACAGTTTTGATGAGAGATCTCTGGTGCTAGGCTTTACCTTCCACTTTGGTGATCCATGGATTAGCTTGTTGATCCATGTTATGTTTAGATCTGATATATTGTCATGTAATGTTATATTCAGAAATTACTGCAACATTTTATAGATCTACAACTTGAAACTCAGAGCTACTCTTTGTTATGCATGATTTTGTCAAAACCCCAAGGGGATCTTGTAAACAAGAATATGTAGTTTCTAGATCTGAAATAGAACTGATGTTTTATCCACATATCTGTCCTATATTTGAGTTGTAATATGCAGTTTCTACATCTCCTTTAAATAACGTTGTTGAGTCATTTTCTGCAGATATATATGTGTTGTAGCTGTATTTTCTGAGGATTTCTTGCTCTATTGCCTCATGTATTCTATTGTATACTGAAAGAGTTCTATTATAATTCTGATTTGCTAATGCACATTCATAAGTTAATCATATTTGATGCCCTCATTCTCATAGTATCCAAGACTGCGTTATTTCTAAAGCAATTTGTTGAGCATAGCTGCAGCCCCTCTTGTAGGGTGTTTTTCAGCTAGACTAGGTGGTGGGATATCTGTTTACCACACCTAGTTTGATTTGTTTTTGCTCCCCATTTGGATCTAGACCCCAAATCTGCTGATCTAAGGGATTCAAGGGCTATAAATTCATTTCTGAGCATCAATCTCCAAGAAGTACGTTATTTCAGCAGGTTTGTTGTGTTATTCCAGATTTGGGATATTACAGTGGTATCAGAGCTCCTTTCTTGGGACAGCCTGTGCTTGCCTTAGAGCACTAGCCATGTTGCATTCAGAAGAATATGATCCTCTTACTGAGAGGTGGAAGAGGTATCAGAACAGAAGTCACAAGAAGTATGATTATACTACTGAAGATCAAGACAACGGTAAAGCCCCTAAGACTACAAGTGACAAAGAAGGGGAAGAGTTTGCAAGAACTCTGTTGGTGGCCATGCAAGATCTTGATAGAGAGATCAAGGAGATGAGGATGGATAGAATGAGGAAATATCCTGGGATATTTCAACTAGGAGAAAGCTTTGATATGTCTCATCATGGGACTGGTCAGCCAGTGAATCTGCCACAAGCCCCACAAGCCTCACAAAGCTCCACTATGCCTACTTTCTTGGTTGTGGAGAAGAAGGACCACAAAAGCAAGCCTCCCTTGAAGGTTACTTTGTGGATTATGACTCTCAGAGTCAGATATTCAAGGATAACTTGAGTTTCCAGGATTTTTGTCACCTCAAGGACAGAAGAAGACCAAGGCAACAATATAGAGATGGTGGATTCTTTCATGATAGACACCACTCTATGGGCAGATTATTTTTTCCCAAGTTTTATGGATCATCCTCCAGCTCTACCAAGGAATAGGTAGAAAATTTGGATATTTATTTTCAGTTGAACAAAGTCCCTAAGGTTGAAGCCATCAAGATTGCAGTGTTGCACTTTGAAGGTGAAGCACACAATTTGTGGTTCCACGGGTTGTCTATATTGGGACACATCAATGTGACTACCTATTCTGAGTTTACTAGAAGACTAGTGGAGAGGTTTGGCAGGAAGGATCCTGAAGCACCCTTCATAAGCCTTGCAAAGCTGAAGCAGTCAACAGATGTAGAGACTTATATCTCTGATTTTCTAAGATTCTCAGTCATGGTCCCTGATCTATCTGTAGCAAGGAGAGTATACATGTTCATCGATGGCCTGGAGGAACCTTTGCATGGGTTGGTTAAATATACCAAGCCCATCACTTTGCATGATGCCATTGAGAGGGCTAGAGACCTCCAAGATGCCTTGCCAAAAGAAAAGGCAACTTTCCAAAGCAAGGCCCCTCACTTTTCTAAGGGGAAGGAAGGAAAAGTTGCTCCTCCCAAGGAGATCTCTTTGAAGAAACCTCTTGATATTGATCTCAAGAGGGAATTGAGGAAGAAGAGACTGTGCTTCACTTGCCAAGAGTCATGAGCACCAAGACATAGATGTGCTACTGGAAAAGCACAATACATATAAGTCTTCTTAGATTCTGAGGAGGAAGATGAAGGTGATGAACCTAGGAGGGGTCACAACATTGATGATGAAGATGAGGGAGATCAAACACCATCCAGAGATGGGAAGGGAGCCTTTGCTCCAACAAGTGGGACTCTTGCCTCTTTGAGAGGAGTGCCTAAGTACTTGACCCTAAGAGTACAAGGTTCAGTCAGAAATCAGAGAGTATCTGTCCTGATCGACAGTGGGGCAACCCGCAACTTTATTGATGCTCACCTTGTGCAAAAAAGAATAATCCCCAGTGATACTTTTGAGGGATTTTCTGTTTTGGTCCCAGGAGATAGGACCATGCAATGCATACAATATATTCCATCACTCTCTGTCACTATGGGATCCTACACCTTGGTGGATCACTTTTTTGTAGTTGACATACCAGACACCAACATCATCTTGGGTGTCCAATGGTTGATTACCTTGGGGAAGGTTACCATTGATTGGAAAGCTTTGCAAATGGATTGGGTGGACTTGAAGAGTGGGAAACCACAAATGATTCAAGGCATGCACACTTATCCTTCACCTAATGTTTCCACACAAACAACAGAGATGGATTTGTGTAGTCGAGTTAGGGATCTCATAGTTCCTTCTCTCATGTTCATGAGGATGCTACAAGGGACATTCTTATCTCATGGCAAGCCACCTGGAATGCCATTAGATTCAGATCTTGCAGGGAAAGCCTCACAAAGTGATGCTCCAAATCTAGATCCAGGAAGGATTGGAGCAATGAAAGATCAAGCTACAGCGCTCTGGGAGGAGAAGAATGGGAGGATTAGCCTTTTAACAAACAATTTTTGCATGTGTAATGTAAAAAGGGAAATCAGCAACATGACAAGCACTTCCATGGATGTATCAATAGTGCTGTCATTGTTGAGCAGTGTGGATATTTATTGGAAATCTCAACTGCTTGTAGAGTATTCCAAAGTTCTCCACACATGTATGATACTATATGGCATGCAGCAAGAAGAGGGCTACTTGTTCCAAGGGAGAGTCATCTATTATCATTATAAGGTATTCTTAGCTAGAGCCTCCAAGCTCAAGCAGAAGGTCCTACAATTATCATATGAAGAATTCTTCCTCAACCATATGTATTCAATGAAGATCTATTCCCTGATCATGAAGAGTTTTGATTGGGAAGGCATGAGAGAGGACTTACATCAGCACTTTCAAGAATGCAATAGATATGGAGGATTTGGGAAGCCAATGGACTCTTTGCAAGAGTCATCTCAGCCAGCTCTTCCTTTGCTTGAGAGGAGAGGAACGCTCATGCACAACTCCATGTGTGTGAAGGACTATGATGGTAAAGGATTTGATCATGACAAGCAAGTTGTATTTTCTGATCTATTACATTCCTTTGCTATGTTTTTGCAGGATAGGAATCCTAAAGGGAGTAATAGATCATGTGGATTTCATATTTTGTTGGGGGCCAATGGAAATTCTGAACTTGGCCACTCCCTTGATGTGCAAAGGGAGATTCCTTTTCATGATGGGTGCTTCCCAAAGGCACCAAACTTATGTAACACCTTCAACCATGTTAAGGTGACTCATGCAGTAGAAGTGTGGTGGGAATGCCACTTGCCACACCTGGATCTAATGAAGACAAGAGGTGCACTACACTGGCATCACATGTGGGATTTTGACCCACCTCCTCAAACTCATATTTCAGTTTGCATATATGTAGTCTTGCTTCCATACCTTGATGATATAGTTGTATTGTTTATGGGGTTGTATGGACAGAGGATGGGCAGTGTATATGTACCACATGGTTTGGAACTTCAACCTGTACTTCATGATACATGTTTTAGATGTAGCATTTCTTCAACCATGTTTATTTCTGTTGAGTTTCTCACTCCTGAAGGGATGGACTATGAACACATTATGTTGGCCTTGGAGGAACAATTCATGATGTATTGGCTTGTTGAGCACTTGGCTTATGATGAGGACTTGATCCTTGATGATGCCATCAACGGAGGAGGAGAAGGACTACAACTCTTACCCTATCAGTTGCTTGAGGACAAGAAAATTTTTGGAGGGGATGACTGTAATATTCCTACTTAGCCTGAGCTAAGAGGAATATTCATTTTTGTTTTACTTTCTGTTGCATGAATAAATGAATAAAGGAGGAAATGTAAAGCTCATAAAAAGAATGAATAAATCAGTGCCCATGTGAACACAGATAAAACATGGCCATGTAAATAATCACTTGCAGGTGTGAAAGGGGTTTGAGCTATGAGACCGGGTCAACCTTGACCAAATCTACAGCGTTGTCTAGGTTCAATGTATCTCCTAAAGGGACAGCGCAGTTCTAGAGGGAGGCCCCTCATGTGAAAGAAGATAACTTGTCAAGGTGGTTTAGGGTTTGCAAAGGATTTCATCATATAAAAGGAAGGGGAAGGCAACAAGAGAAGGTTGTTGATTGATTACATCTCTGAGTATCTTGTTTGCTTAGACAAATACTATTCTCTACTGCTTAGTAGAGAATTGTGTTGCTTAGCACTTGAAGTTCCTATGCAGGGATTTCACCTCTTCCTTTGAGGATTCTTGGAGGAGTATTTTCTGATTTGATCCACTATCAGGCTTGAGGCCAAGCTCTACTTCCAATTGCAGCATAGATCCATTGAGGGTTTGTCTGCTTTTGCAAGCTGCAACAAGTGGGATTCTAGATCTGCAGAAATCTAGCTTGTTTTTGGGAGCCTCTTCTCATGGAGTGTGTCTTTTAACCTCCTGGAAGAGTGCCTCTCCTATTTTCACTTCAGATCTGTAATTTGGCAATGGGCCATCTATGTAATTTGAGCTATAGTGTTGTTTCCATTGATGGACTACGTTATTTTGATATAAGGTTCTTTATGGTGTTTTGATCACAGTTTTGATGAGAGATCTCTGGTGCTGGGCTTTGCCTTCCACTTTGGTGATCCATGGATTAGCTTGCTTATCCATGTTCTGTTTAGATCTGATCTATTATCATGTAATTTTATATTCGGAAATTACTGCAGCATTTTATAGATCTGCAACTTGAAACTCAGATCTACTCTTTGTTATGCATGATTTTGTCAAAACCCCAAGGGGATCTTGTAAACAAGACTATGTAGTTTCTAGATCTCAAATAGATCTAATGTTTTATCCATAGATCTGTCGTAGATCTAAGTTGTAATATGCAGCTGCTACATCTCCTTTAAATAACGTTGTTGAGCCATTTTTTGCAGATATATATGTGTTGTAGCTCTATTTTCTAAGGATTTCTTGCTCTATTGACTCATGTATTCTACTGTATACTGAAAGAGTTCTATTATAATTCTGATTTGCTGCTGCACATTCATAAGTCAATCATATTTGATGCCCTCCTGCTCATACTATCCAAGACTTCATTATTTCTGAAGTAGTTTGTTGTGCATAGCTGCAGCCCCTCTTGTAGGGTGTTTTTCAGCTAGACTAGGTGGTGGGAGATCTGTTTACCACACCTAGTTTGATTTGTTTTTTCTCCCCTTTTGGATCTAGACCCCAGATATGCTGATCTGAGGGATCCAAGGGCTGTAAATTCATTTATGAGCATCAATCTCCAAGAAGTGCGTTATTTTAGCAGGCTTGATGTGCTATTCCATATTTGGGATATTACATGAATGTTGATATAAGGGCCATTCAAAGAAATCATCCAATGTTTCTTCAACAATCCTTAAAACTTCCACTGCTGAGGGTGAATATTTCTCCTTTTTTTCCATTAGAGTCCAATCTTCTTATTGCAATTTCCTATCCACCCATTCATGAAGTCTCTGTAGTATTTCTTTGATCCATGTTCTTGACAAGTCTGCTCGGGCAAAGTTAACCTCATACAAGGGCATTTCCCTTATGATCCCCTTTCCCCATGTGTACACTTCTATTTTTTATATCAAAACTGCAACATGGTAAGCACCACAGGCTATATCCTCTACAAATACATTACGGAGCTTCCCTTCCTCGAATAGTTGTAAAGAAATCACCAATTATCGGATTGTAAACAACACCCACAATTGGAACCTTTCCAATCGTAAGCCCAATTGAAATGCAGACAAAAGGAAACCTGTGAAAAAATAATTTCGATTATCCAAGTGGGTGCATCAGTTAAATCATCAATTCCATGAACTACAGAAGTTTCTTCACCAATGAACTTATGTTCTAGGAATTTTTCCTTCAATAACTAGAACACAAGCTCCAATTATATTTCCCATCCCATAAATGTTTTCCAACGATTTTTGTGAACTCACCCATGCATAAGGTTGAGACATTTCCCCTGTGTCAAGTAGGATTGGTTTTGGCTTCTGACACTCGAGTGTTTTCAATAAATTACTAACCAGCTTCCAAAATGGATTCCCTTTGTCATCCCCATGTTTGAAATCAAATGCTCCATGACCATCAGTTGTTCCAGCAGCAAAGCCAAATCCAATTGCATCAGAGCATGTCTTAACAATCCTTTCCTTGCTGCGATCTTCATCTAAAAATTTTACCTTGAGATTGGAAAAGTCAAGATGCACGTGACGATAATCTATTTTTCCAAACAATTGCTTAGTTGCACTATTGAATAATTCAATAGCTTTGTTGAATTGTCTCCTTCCAATTATGCGAGTGCTTGCAAATTCATCTGGGTATCCTGGGCCTCGACCATAACATAACTCAATTTTCCCATTACAAGTGTTGTGATTGAAATCACAAGGAAATCCAGTGTCTATACAAAATGTACCTAAGACATTTGGGCTCACGTCACCCACATTTTACTGACAAAATGCAGTAAAAAATTGAGGTCTCTCACTGTGCCTAAATGAGCTTCGAACCTGATCGGAAATACTAACCATCCTTGTAGTTGGCCTACCACTTGTGCTATGAAAAGATTCTGAAATATCATGTATAACATAATCTGCATGTGGAATTAAGTTTGACATTATTTTATAAAGTTGTATCCATGGACTTGTATGGTAAGAAAAACCATGCATTTGAGCCTATATTTCTCTGTGTTTGACATATGTAATAAAACTCCCAATTACGAGAAGAAACCTAACATTTTTTAAATTCAATTTTGTAGATGCTGCCAAGGAACAAAATCCCATTTTCATACCTACAATCAACTGCTATGGCACAAAATTGAAAATATATGTTGTTGTCATATTGGCATTATATGAAACTGAGAAACAGCAAAGGTCCTCAACTAGCAATTCAAAACAAATAAGCCAGTGTCTTCTATCAAAATCTCCAATTTGGTAAGAAAAGACAAAATCCATGTGCGGGAGGCACCTGGGATCATCCTCTTTGAATCCACTTGTTCTATCATTTATGCAAAAGCGGTGTGAAGTGAGGAACAAATATACATATCAATCTTGTTTTGCGCTAAATCCATTTCTTATTTTCTCTTGTGTCTATACTCATGTGAAATTTCATCAACCAAAACTTTTGTAGCTGCTACAGCTACAAAAAAAAACTCTCCATAAATATTGTTATCACTCTGTAATTTGTAAGATTGGCAAGAACAAACGACAGAGGACAGAATTAAACCACTTTGGAGTCCAGCACCTAGCCTTCCTAGACTCAGAGAGGGGTCTCTCTATCTCTGATTTGAATTTATCTTTAATATCATGACTGCTGATGTTAGGCTAGTTACAGTGAACGGTAGTGTTGTTTTTTTTTATTGATTTTGTGGTTGGATGAGTAGGTCTGCAGGGACTAATCCATTGGGCTATGGAGTCAAAAGGTTTTAATGGCGCATCAGCATTCAAGAGCATCACAGCGCAAGCTAATTGTGCTAAATGGATCTTTAGAGCTATATAAATTATGAGGTGAAAGAAATAGTAAATTTTAGTAGTGACTAAAGAGCAGTTAAGAATTATTTAATCAAACTTTAGCATAAAACATTAAGACTGTAAATGCAGAAAAAATTAAGGTGCTCCGACATCAACTATTAATCTAAAATTTCTTATTTACAATTAGATGAACATATGCACAGCAGGGAAGACAACGAAAACATTTAAATAGAGAAGTAGCACATCACAATTTTAACACAGCCCGAGAATCCTGAAAACGATCTTTGATTATTGATGTCTAGCTCCAAAATTAAAGCGCTCCAATATATTAGTCCTTACAATGCAGGGGCTAACAATATCCAACCCCTGATACTACTAAGGTATGCAGTATTTATCTAAAGAACTAAGTCGGTTTCCTTATCTTACTCAGAAACCTTTCATTGATTACAATTTAGCAGAAAATGGATAAGTGTGGCCATGCAAGGCTTGATCAGAGATCACTGACAACAAAATCATCTCTGGAATTGATTTTGGGAGACTCTTCGTGGATCCAAATGCTTTGGTGGCTTTTCGTAAGATCAAATTATAATCTTGGAGGTGGTTGTGATGGTCACAAAGAGGCAACCAATGGTGGCTCTAACATCTGGCTCTGTTTTTAAAAAACTGGTGTGGGGTAGTCAAATCTGGTGCAGTGCTGGCCACTTTTCATTGATTTGTGATGGTGCTAATGTGTTTACTGTATTTTCCATTTCTGCTGGTATACCATAACAGTTATGTATGATCGCCCTTTGTCTAAGTCGACCTTTTCGGTCTATTTCCTTGCGACCGTGACGTTTAGCCTTCCTCTGCCTTTTTCCCCTCGTTGGGTCCTACCCAAGTCTTTCTGTCGTGTTTTAGCATATTTCTTCACAAAATGGCACACAAAACTCCTAAGCCTGGACGTAAAGGGGTGATAGTGGACGCGGCACAGCAGCAGTGGTAATGGTCAAACGAATGCGGCGACAATTTGGGGGCCAATGAAAACATCTTTTCAGCGGGAGTCTCAGGTGGTAAGTGGTAATAGAGGGGGGTGGGAAATTGTGAGGGTGTGACACGTGGAGGAGTTGGTAGTAATGGGTACTGCCCATTTCGGACCCCTGTTGTTGTGTGTAGCCACTTTTTGGAATGAATCTTCAATCTTGGTAGCTTTGGTGGATTTTTACAACATAAACCCTTTGTTCCTTTAACAAATTGGAAAAACTTTCCTTTTCTCAGGTAAATGGTGGAAAACCCTTTAAACGGGTGGCCAAGTCTTGTTGTCATGCTTAACCCCTTTTCTTCAAAAAACAGTGCACAAACCGCATCCACCTGGACTTGAAAATCTATAGGCCTTTTCTCTAAAATACATTACATCCACGCCAACATCGTACTTTGCACGGCGCGAGACTTAACTTCTCCTTAGCACTTAAACTTTAAGAATTGTGATGTGTTATTTGCGATCAGGCACCACCGCATCACATGTCGTAGGTGATTACAAAATTTACCTCCGATGGTTTTCCTTTAAAGTTTGTGATTTGCGATTTCGATCGGGTCCCACCTGGCATTGCACATCTCACTTTGTGTTCCATATATTTCATGTTGTAATCTCCCTTTCCTCCTCCAATGTGATTTAACATAGAAAAGGCTCCACATACGGATTTGAAATCCTTTGGATTTCTCCTTTAAAACTACATCACATCTGGGCCTCCATCGCACTTCGCATATTTTAGCATTTAACCATAAACTTATCCCATGCGATCTATGATGTGGGGTATGCGAGCCAAGTCCATGTCATTGTGCCACATCACCTTGCCACGTCACTACCACGTTACTGCCATGTCATCACCACATCATTATAAAATAATTGCAATATGTGGGGTCTGGGCCACGTCATATTCCATGTTAGGTTTCCACGTTAGCTTACCACGTCATCGCCTGCACTTCGCCTTTTTCATTTTTATGACTTATCACATCGCAACTTAAGTGGTTTAACTTGCGATTTCTTAACTTATAATTGCAAAACTCTCCGATATGCGAAATGCAATTAAATCCCCTCTGTTGATCAATCCTCGGATACAACGGTCCTCGCTACTCCTTTTTTGTGGTTTACCGACTTCATTTCTTTGGTTGTGCTCATTCGTTTCTTAGTTGTTTGTGGAATACTTTGACTTGTTCACTACTTTTCCCATGCTCACGACTTACCCCGCGTTCACGACTTGACCCACTCAACATTCACGACTTGACCCGCTCAACGTTCATGACTCGACCCAAACGTGCAGGAGTTGACCCAATCACATTCATGACTCTACCCAGCATGTTCACGACTCTACCTTTGTTTTTTTTCTGCCTTAACTACTTCTCTTATGCATCTGCTTCCTTTGATTCTTTCTTTGAAAAATATTTTGAATATTGACATCTATGTACAGTATGAAAATTTTGCAAAGAGAAAGTACACAATCACCTTGTGATACTGTAAATTATAGGGTTATAACAATGGCTCCAGCTGGGGAGGTCAGCTCCTTTAGGAGGTGTCAAGAACACCATAGACTAGTAGCCTGATCCATTGGGTTGATCCCACAAATTGTATCTTATCTGTCAGGCAACCTAGTGACTGGAAAATAGCTGATTGTTCCTCCTGACTTTGACTGATAAAAATAGACCACATGCTTGGCCAGCCAACCTATTAGCATACTAAAATATGAATTGAAACTACAATTTAAATTATCCACTGCAATCCATCAAGCTGAACATACTGTTGCACCTTGAAAAATTGAATGGTGAAACCAGAACTAATCTGAAACTAAAGTCTCAAACATATTGATCTAAAAATGAAAAGCAATCTAAAACTAAAATTTAAAATATGCTCAGAGTACTGAGCTTATTTTCACACCTACCTACCCTAATCTGACTTGGATATTATATATACACTAAGTGAACTCCTTTATCCAATGCAACCAATCATGTAAATGACTACATGATTGATTCTTGTTCACTTTTTTAAGTAGGATGAAAAAAAAAGGGCCACTCCCATCTTACTATCCTTTCAATAGCAGTGCTCAAATTTTTTCTTAAAATTTGCAACAAACCATCCCTGGCATAACATACTCGCTCTTTAGATGATTCTAATAAACCAACAAAAGGATCTTGGAACAATACCTAGCCCCGAGGATTTAAATAACAAACTTCATTAGGGCTGCTCCTTGTTCCACTTTGTCATGCTGAGGATCCTTCTGAAAGAGAATATCTACACATTATTCATGGTCATCTGACATGGCATCTTCATTATATAACACTATGTTTTCCTCAAGAAAACCTGATATGTCTTGACTGAGTTGGCTAAATTATGTTTGAAGGCCATCATTTTGATGAATAGGAGCACTTTCTGGCAATAGGCCTTCTTTAGAAGGCAGAACATCATCAGTATCAATATGTTCTTATGTTTCTTCATGAGGAAATGATTCAGTACATGAATCAGTGGTAGAACAAATAGAAATAATCTCTTCATTACATAAAAATTTAGAGGTTGGCTGCATGCTTAGAATCTGATTGATTTCTTCTTCAGTTAAAGGAGGAGGGAGTCTTTATTTTCTTTGGATTGAACAACAATTTTTTTCTTTCTCTTGTGAATACTGATCATGAGGCTGAATGTCTTATTTAGCCTCACGCAAAGGAGCAGATGACTTATCATTTGTCCCCACAAAGAGATCTTGTGGATCTCCTTTCATTTCCTAATTTTTTTCATTTTCAACTAACTTCTCTTGGTTGTCATGACAGTTGACCTGAGAATGAAATTCATGAATTGCTTCTAAGAGATCCTCGGGATGCTAATTTCCTAAATCTTCATCAATATTTATAAGGTATCGTATGATATCCTCATATTGATCACAATAATTTTCAGCTAATGATAAATATGGAGAATTTTCTTTATAATGCTTATAAAACACCTTGTGGAAATTTTTTAAAGAAAGCAAACTACCATGGTCCAAACCTTCATACCATTCCCTTGCTTTCCCTTCTAAAGTTAGAATGAACATATTCATGAGGCAATCCTCATGCCATTCAACTTTCAACCTCCATGAGTGTATATGAAATGTAATGAGATGTACAACAAAGCATCATAAACCTTCTCATCTTGAAAAATAAGAAGCTTTTTGTCCCAATTTACCTTAGGCATTTTGTGTGGGAATCCAGGAATGTGATCTCTGTTCATTGTAACATACCTACATTATATTCTTGGATCCATCTTGTCAATCAATCGGAGGGTGGGATCGTTTTATATTCATAACCAATTTGGATTCTTCTACTAGTGGAGTCTTTAGGTCAATTGAAAAATGTGGAGTCGCCAGGAGGATGATTTAAATTTTCATGTGTATGGTTGTTGTCCACCATCAACAACCAGATACTAATCTTGGGACATACTTGAATCATACAAAATTTTGACTGGGTTTTCTGAGTTTTGATGAAATATTAAGCTTTTTCAATAACTCAGTCCCCAGTACAGTCGCCATTATGTTATCACTCTGTAATTTGTAATATTGGCAAGAAAAAATGACAGAGGACAGCATCAAACCACTTTGGAGTCTAGGACCTAGCCTTCCTAGACTCAGAGAGGGCTCTCTCTAACTCTGATTTGAATTTATCTTTAATATCACGAATTTTCATGTTAGGCTAGTTATAGTGATGGTAGTGTTGGTTGTTTTTTATTTATTTTGTGGTTGGATGAGAAGGTCTGTAGGGACTTTTCCATTGGTCCATGGAGTCAAAAGGCTCGCATCAACATTAAAGAGCATCACACTAAAAGCTAACTATGCTAAATGGATCTTTAAAGATGTATGAATTATGAGGTGAAAGAAATAGTAAGGTTCAGTAGTGACTAAAGAGAATTTAAGAATTCTTTAATCAGACTTCAGAAGAAAACATTAAGATTGTAAATGCAAATAGAATTAAGGTGCTCTGACAACAAATATTAATCTAAAATTTCTGATTTAAAATTAGATGAACAGATGCACAGCAGGGAAGACAACAAAAACGATTAAATAGAGAAGTAGCACATCACCATTTTAACATAGCTCAAGAATCCTGAAAACGGTCTTTGATTTTTGAAGTCCAGCTCCAAAATTATAGTGCTCCAATATAGTAGTTCTTACAATGCAGGGGCTAACAATATCCAACCCCTAATACTTCTAATTTATGGAGTATTTATCTAAATACTAATTCGGTTGCACTATCTTACTCGGCAACCTTACATTGATTACAATTTAGCAGAAAATGGAAAAGTGTGGCCATGCAAGGACTAATCAGACATCACTGACAACAACACTGTCTCTGGAATTAATTTTGGGCAACTCTTCGTAGATCCAAATGCTTCGGTGGCTTTTCGTAGGATCAAATAATAAGCTTGGACGTGGTTGTGATGGTCACGAAGAGGCAACCAATGGTGGCTCTGACATCTTGCTCTTTTTTTCAAAAACTCGCGTTGGGTAATCAAATCTAGTGTTGTGCTAGCCACTTTTCATTGATTGGTGACAATGCTGATGTGTTTACTGCCTTTTTTTTTTGTTGGTATACCATAACAGTTCTGAATGAACTCCCTTTCCTCGAGTCGACCTTTTCGTTATATTTACTTGCTATCGTGACGTTCAGCCTCGCTCTTCCTTTTGCCCCTTGTCGGGTCCTGCTTGAGTCTTTTTTGTCGTTTTTGAGCCTATTTCTTCACAAAATGGCACAAAAAACTCCTAAGCCCAGACATGAAGGGATGACAGTGGACGTGGCATAGCAGCAGTGGTAATGGTCAAACGAATGTGGCGGTGGTTTGGGAGCCAGTGAAAATATCTTTTCGAAGGGGGTCGTAGGTGGTAAGTGGTAATAGAGGGGGGGGGTGTGAAATTGTGAGGGTGCAACACGTGGAGGAGTGGGGGATAATGGGTACCACCCATTTCGAACCCCTGTTTTCGTTCTTAGCCCCTTTTTGGAATGAATCCTCAATATTGGTAGCTTTGGCGACATTTTAAAACATAAACCCTTTGTTCCTTTAAAAAAATGGCAGAACTTTTCTTCTCTCAGGTAAATGGTGGAAAACCCTTTGAATGGGTAGCCGAGTCTTATTGTCGTGCTTAGCCCATTTTCTTCACAAAACAGTGCACAAAACGCATCTTCCTGGACTTGAAAATCTTTAGGCCTTCCCTCTAAAATACATTGCATATACGCCAACATCGCATTTCGCACGACGCAATATTTAACTTCTCATTAGCACTTAAAATTTAAGACTTTCGATGCATGATTTGTGATCAGGCCCCACCACATCACCCATCGCACTTCGGTGATTATAAAACTTACCTCCCGTGGTTGTCCTTTAAATTTTTCAATTTGCGATTGCGATCAGGTCCCACCTGGCATCGCACATCGCACTTCGCATTCCATAGATTTCATGTTGTAATATCCTTTTCCTCCTCTGATGTGATTTAACACAAAAAAGGCTCTACATACAGATTTGAAATCCTTTAGATTTCACCTTTGAAACTACATCGCATCTGGGCCTCCATCACACTTCGCATATTTTAACATTTAACCATAAACTTATCCCATGCGATCTGCGATGTGTGGTATGCAGGCCAGGTCCACATCATCGTGCCATGTCACCTTGCCATGTCACTACCACATTACTACCATTTCATCGCCACATTATCATAAAATAACTATGGTTTGTGGGGTCTCAGCCACGTCATCTGCCACGTTAGTTTGCCACGTCAACTTCCACGTTAGCTTGCCATGTCATCGTCTACACTTCGCCTTTCACATTTTTATGACTTATCGCATCGCAACTTAAGTGGTTTAACTTGCATTTTCTTAACTTATAAATGCAAAACTCGCTAATATGCGAAATGTGAATAAAACTCCGTCGTTGATCAATCCTCAGATACAATGATCCTCGCTACTCCTTTGCTGTGGTTTTCCGACTTTGTTTCTTTGGTTGTGCTTATTCGTTTCTTAGTTGTTCGTGGAATACTTTGACAAGTTCACTACTTTTTCCATGCTCACGACTTGCCCCTCGTTCATGACTTGACCCGCTCATCATTCACAACTCGACCAAATGTACACAAGTTGACCCAATCACGTTCACGACTCTGCCCAACACGTTCACGACTCTTCCTTTGTTGTGTTTATGCCTTAACTGCTTCTCTGTTGCCTCTGCCTCCTTTGATTCTTTCTTGAAATTTATTTTGAATATTGACATCTATGTACAGTATGAAAAATTTGCAAAGAGAAAGTACACAATCACCTTGTGATACTGTAAATTACAGGGTTCTAACAGTATCTCTAGCTTGGGATGGCAGCTCCTTCAAGAAATGTCAAGAACACTATAGACTAGTAGCCTGATCCATTGGGTTGATCCCACAAATATTTGTATCTTGATCTGTCGGGCAACCTAGTGGCTGGAAACTAGCTGATTGTTCCTCCTAACTTTGACTGATAAAAATAGACCACATGCTTGGCCAGCCAACCTATTAGCATACTTAAATCTGAACTGAAACTACAATTGAAGTTATCCACTACAATCTATCAAGCTGAACATACTGTTACACCTTGAAAAATTTAATGGTGAAACCAGAACTAATTTGAAACTAAAGTCTCAAACATACTGATCTAAAAATGAAAAGCAATCTAAAGCTAAAATTTGAAAAATGCTCAGATTACCTAGCTTATTTTCACACCTACCTACCCTAATCTAACTTGGATATGATATATACACTAAGTGAACTCCTTTCTCCAAAGCAACCAATCAATTAAATGACTACATGATTGATTCTTGTTCACTTTTTTTAGTAGGCTGAAAAAAAAAAAGGGCCAATCCCATCTTACTAGCCTCTAAAAAATAGTACTCAAACTTTTCCTTAAACTCTGCAACAAACCATCCCTGGAATAGCATACTCACTCTTTAGATGATTCTAAGAAACCAACAAAAGGAGCTTGGAACAATAATTGGCCCTGAGGATTTAAATAACAAACTTCATCTAGGGCTGCTCCTTGTTCCACTTTTTCATGCTCAAGATCCTTCTGAAAGAGAATATCTACACATTATTCATGGTCATATGACATGGCATCTTCATTATATACCACTACGTTGTCCTCAAGCAAACCTAATATGTCTTGAATAAGTTTGCTGAATTATGTTTGAAGGCCATAATTTTGAAGAATAGGATCACTTTCTGGCTATAGGCCTTCTTGAGAAGGTAGAATAGCATCAGTATCAATATGTTATTCTGTTTCTTCATGAGGAAATGCTTCAGTATGTAAATCAATAGTAGAAAAAATAGAAATATTCTCTTTATTTCATTGCATTAAAATTTAGAGGTTGGCTACATGATTAAAATTTGATTGATTTCTTCTTCAATTAAAGGAGGAGGGGTTCTTTGTTTTATTTGGATTGAACAAAAATTGTTTTCTTTCTCTTGTGAAGACTGATCATGAGGCTGAATGTATTCTTTATCCTCACACAAAGGAGAAGATAAATTATCATTTGTCCCCACAGAGAGATCTTGTGGATCTCCTTTCATTTCCCGATTGCTTTCATTTTCAACTAACTTCTCTTGTTTGTCATGACAGTTGACTTGAGAATGAAATTCATAAATTACTTCTAAGAGATCCTCAGGATGCCAATTTCCTAAATCTTCATCAATATTTAGAAGGTATCGTATGAGATCCTTAGATTGATCACAACAATTTTCAGCTAATGATAAATATGGAGAATTTTCTTTATAATGCTCATAAACAACCTTGTGGAATATTTTAAAGAAAACAAACTACCAAGGTCCAGACCTTCATGCCATTCCCGTGTTTTCCCTTCTAGTGTTAGCATGAACATCTTCATGAGTAAATCCTCATGCCATTCAACTTTCAACCTCCATGAATGTATATGGAATTTAATGAGATGTAACAAAGCATCATCAACTTTCTCATATTGAAAAATAGGAATATTTTTGTCCCAATTTACCTGAGGCATTTTGTGTGGGAATCCAGGAATGTCATCTATGTTCATTGGAGCATACCTCCATTGTATTCTTGGATCCATCTTGTCAATCAGTCAGAGGGTTGGATCAATGTATATTCACAACCAATCTGGATTCTTCTACTAGTGGAATCTTCAGGTCAACTGAAAACTATTGAGTCGCCAAGTGGATGATTTCATTTTTCTTGTGTATGGTTGTTGTCCACCATCAACAACAAAATAGAAATCTTGGGACATACTTGAATCATACAATATTTTGACTGGAGTTTCTGAGTTCTGATGAAATATTAAGCTTTTTCAATAACTTTGTCCCCAGTACGGTCGCCATTATGTTATCACTCCGTAATTTGTAAGATTGGTAAGAAAAAATTATAGAGGACAGCATCAAACAACTTTGGAGTCTAGGACCTAGCCTTCCTAAACTCAGAGAGGGCTCTCTCTATCTCTGATTTAAATTTATCTTTAATATCACGAATTTTGATGTTAGGCTAGTTACATTGATGGTAGTGTTGGTTGTTTTTTATTGATTTTGTGGTTGGATGAGCAGGTCTGCAGGGACTAATCCATTGGGCTATGGAGTCAAAATTATGGAATGGCGCATCAACATTCAAGAGCATCACAAGGTAGGCTAATTGTGCTAAACGGATCTTTAGAGCTATATGAATTATGAGATGAAAGCAATAGTAAGATTTAGTAGTGTCTAAAGAACAGTTAAGAATTCTTTAATCAAACTTCAACAAAAAACATTAAGATTGTAAATGCAGACAAAATTAAGGTGCTCCGACAGCAAATCTTAATCTAAAATTTCTGATTTACAATTAGATGAAAAAATGCACAGTAAGGAAGACAACGGAAACATTTAAACAGAGAAGTAGCACATCACCATTTTAACATGGCTCAAGAATCTTGAAAACGACCTTTGATTATTGATTTTCATCTCCAAAATTACAGTGCTCCAATATAGTAGTTCTTACAATGCAGGGGCTAACAATATCCAACCATTAATACTGCTAAGGTATGCAGTATTTATCTAAATACTAAGTCGGTTGCCCTATATTACTCAGCAACCTTTCATTGATTACAATTTAGAAGAAAATGGACAAGTGTGGCCATGCAAGGCCTAATAAGACATTATTGACAACAACACAGCCTCTAGAATTAATTTTGGGTGACTCTTAATAGATCCAAATGCTTCGGTGGCTCTTCGTAAGATCAAATAATAAGCTTGGAGGTGGCTGTGATGGTCAATAAAAGGCAACCACTGGTGGCTCTGACATCTTGCTCTGTTTTTCAAAAACCGGCATTGGGTAATCAAGTCTGGTGCAGTGCTGGCCACTTTTCATTGATTGGTGACAATGCTTATGTGTTTACTACCTTTTCCATTTATGTTGGTATACCATAATAGTTCTGTATGACCGCCCTTTGCCCGAGTTGACCTTTTCGGTCTATTTCCTTGCTACCGTGACATTCAGCCTCACTCTGCCTTTTGCCCCTCGTTGGGTCCTACCCAAGTCTTTACGTTATTTTTTAGCCAATTTCTTCAAAAAATGGCACAAAAAACTCGTAAGCCTGGACGTGAAGGGATGACGATGGACGTGGCGCAGCAACAGTGGTAATGGTCAAACGAATACGGCGGCGGTTTGGGGGCCAATGAAAATAGCTTTTTGGAAGGGGTCTCAGGTGGTAAGCGGTAATAGAGGAGGAGGTGCGAAATTGTGAGGGTGCGACACGTGGAGGAGTGGGCAGTAATGGGTACAACCCATTTTAGACCCCTGTTGTCGTGCTTAGCCCCTTTTTTGGAATGAATCTTCAATCTTGGTAGCTTTGGCGGCTTTTTAAAACATAAGCCCTTTGTTCCTTTAACAAATTGGCAGATCTTTCCTTTTCTCGGGTAAATGGTGGAAAACCCTTTGAATGGGTGGTCGAGTATTGTTGTCATGCTTAGCCCCTTTTCTTCACAAAACAGTGCACAAACCGCATCCACCCGGACTTGAAAATATTTAGGACTTGGCTCTGAAATACATCGCACAACGCAAGACTTAACTTCTCCTTAGCACTTAAACTTTAAGACTTGCAATGCACGATTTGCGATCGGACCACACCATATCGCACATCGCACTTCAGCGATTATAAAACTTACCCCCCGTGGTTGTCCTTTAAATTTTGTGATTTTCGATTGTGATCAGATCCCACCTGGCATCGCACATCGCACTTCGCGTTCTATAGA
>JAXQQM020057905.1:0-104445 GCA_034641835.2 Pinus albicaulis | reverse complement strand
AAGTAATCCTTGAGAGTGGATTTTTTCAGTTCTCAATACTCAATGCAAATGTTCCCTCTTCAATATTTCTTTGGGACTAACACCAATGGAGAGACCTAATCTCTATCGAATATAGGATAGATAAAATCAACATCTAAGAGTTTTTGCAATTCTTCCTTCACAACTTCTCTTATAGCCGTGTTCATGTGCCTCTAGGATTGTTAGATAGATCGGGCTCCCTCTTGAATATAAATGTGATGAGTACAAGTTTCAGGAGGAATGCCTTTCATGTCTTTGTATCCCCATGCAAAGGCATCAAGATGATTTTGCAACAATTTTACAAGATGTTGTTGTTGGGATGCATCCAGGTCTGAGATAATATGTAAATATTTTCCTGGACTAATCACAACAAGAGTAGTTTCTGGCTTGAGAGTATAAAGAGGTGTTGCTAGAGACTAATTGGGGAAGGTTAGGAATCATGAATTTCTTGAAAATCTAGACTAAATATTTGACAAAATGACTCAAAATTAGGCATGATATCTAGATTTTTCAAGAAGTCTCATATCTCACCCTCCTGAGTTGAATCTGTATACTAATTTATAATTGAAACTGATTGGGTCTCCTTATCACTATTGTAATCTAGCCATAATGTATCTGAGAGCTCTTGGATAGATCTAGCATGCGGATATAAGGTGAATTTCTTCCTAGAATATCCATGGGAAATGTACATGTCACTAGAACGACATCCAATGTAAGCATCAATAGTAGCAAGCCAAGTTCATCCCAATATCAAGGGATGTCCTCCCACGGGATTCTTTGGCTGAAGCACAATGAAGTCTGCAGGATATTCCCAAGATTCTATCAAAAGAACCATATCATCCAATACTCACTCCGACTTGATTTTAGGTCTGTCTGCTAATTCAAGCACAATCGGAGTATGAATAATGTGGACCAACCCAAGTTGATCCATGGTTTTCTTGGTCATAGCATTAATGGTTTCCCATGGGTCTATAAGCATATTGGAGACAAGGACATCACCTATCTAAACAGAGACAATAATGTTTCTAGGGTCGGTATATTTTTCCAATTGCACGCACCCTATCATTAACTTTGCTGCTCTTCCAACAAATTAAATGGTTTGAGTTTTTACTCTTTTCCTTCTCGGCTTATTGAGATAGAGTTCCCTAATTATTTTTGTACATATAGCTATCTCTTTGATAGCATGGAGCGAAGAACCTTAATGAAAATATTCCTAAGCTCAGAAGCCAAGCTAGACTCAGGAACGTGGTCACTCCTCTCCACAACTAGCCTCTTTGGATAGAGAGACTAGTTTTAAGAGGATGGCAAAGGCTCACAACATACGGGGATGGGCTGAATGCTAACATCTCTCCCAAAATGGTCAAGATTTTCCTCCTCAATTTTTTCTTCGATAATCACCATGGGCTGCTTTTGTTTTTTTGATGTTATTACCTTCTTCGATCTCAGTTGGATATCATTGACCCAAACAGGCATAGACTAATACCTGGGTCGAAAAAGTGGTTTAATATAGTGGATCATTTGTACCACTTTGTTATTGGGATTGGGTATGGTTTGAACAGGAAGTTGAGGAGGTTGGAATGGTGGAGGTAAAGGTAATGGTGGCATTGGCTAACTTAGCTGGGGCAATGATGGTTGTGGTATTGGGTAAGATTCATATGTAGATGGATATGATTGCATAGGTGCAGGATAGGAATTATGCTAATGGTTTGGCTCTCTCCAACCTTATTGCCAAGATTGGGAAGGATGTCCATACTGAAAGTGGTTCCCATGCTGCCACGATTGAGAGTAATTATTATTATGATAGGAATATGGTTGTGCATTATAACCAAAATAATGTGGAGGAAGTTCAGGAGCCATACTTGCACCTACCTGAGGCCAATTTCTTCATACTCCCATAGCATGCAATGACTTAGGTTCAGGTTTCCCTCCTTCGAGTATTGCTTTCAATCTAGGTATGGAGGGGCATTTTTAAGTGGCATGGTTCTCTGTACATGTCACACATTTATTAGTTCCTTTAACATCATTGGGAAATTCTCTTAAAGGATGCTTTTTCCTCCTCTTTGGACAAAAAATAAACAATGAATCTTGTTTCTCTACAAGTTTTTGTTGAAATTTTAAAGAGTATATTTGTTTTCTAACAATATTCATTATTTCAATTTTCATATTGTCCATTTTTTATCCAACCCAATAATCATAACATCTGTATATCTATCTTTATTATTTCTACTTCGAGTTCCTTTACCGGATCTAGACTGATTCCTTGAGAATTTCCTACACAACTCACAAATCTGATCAAAAGGTTTCTGAGAAATATCCCCTTGTCCTAACAGATTTAAGTTATTTATAGAATCATTAGTAAGCCCACATAAGAAGAAGGTTCTAATAGTACTTAGATAAAACTTGTTTTTTGACCTTTGGATGATATGCAAAAATCTTTCCAGATAACGTTCTAAGGTCTCATCATCACCTTGCACAATGGTGAAAATTTCATCCTGCACTCTCTAGTTTTACAATATTCCTAACACTTCAATAAAAAAACTCTCTTCATTTGCTCCCAAGAAGCTATAGTGTTTCCTCCTAATCCCATGAACCAGCGAAGTGTTGAGTCCTTGAGGGTTACAAGAAACAACTTTAACTTCTGAGGATCTGAGGAGTAATCATAGCTTCTACATAATATGTCAAACTCAAATAAGAAATAATTTGGGTCCTCGTGTACCTTACCATAGAAATGAGGAAGAGATAATGGAGGAATATTCTTCATTTGCACAACTATGTATGGATCCACAATCGGAAATCTGAAGGTGGATTTTTCCTCATTTACCTAGTTTTCACCACTCCACTCAGCATGGTCTTCGTGATCATCCATTCTTATACCTCCAAATGAACCTCTCTCAACAGGTCGAGAAGGTAAACTATGAGTTTATTTTCTTTGAAGTATAGTAGTGTCCTTCTTCCCCTTCATTGGTTGTATCACACCCAAACTATTGTCACCAGAGTCCAAGTGGATAGTTCCTGCATGATGTGCCTGTGTCTTTTTGGACTTTCTGCCTGCAAGAGAAGGCCCAATATGAGATAAAGTTTTAGATTTATCAGTGTTTCCTTGGCCCCTATTGGGCTTCAGACCCCTACCCCTTTTAGGCATTCATCTCAAAAAATGACAAAACAAAAACTCAATAAAATACTACAAATTTAAAATAAGAAATAAACACGTATAAAATCCTTCAAACTGACAGCAACAAATTTGAATTCGGGCCCCCTAAGGAGAGCTTGTCTCTCTACAGCAGTTCTGTCAGCATTTCTTTTTAATTACGCATTTCATTTCCATGTAGTCTTCCACAACTCTTTTGTTTGACAAATAAAGATATTCAACAACCTTAGAAATTCCAATGTATTCCCCACAATATAATTCTGCGACAGTCCTATGTCCGCCACCTTATACCTTACAACCTTAACTCCTCTGACTTATAATAATAACCCAAAAATCTTTAAATAAACAACTTTAATATATTTCGGGCCCGCACATATAATTGATGGCCCAATCAAATACACGCACCATACCTCGGGTTATCCTTCGTGCTACTCCGAATGCGATTGTTGTTCGATTGGCCTTCCTCCAGATTGACGGTGTTCGTCGATATTGCACTGCCTCCCCAGTCGAACGTTAACGTGTGATGGAACATGAAAAGGTGGTTTTCGGGGTCCCACCTTATGCTACGTGTCCTCCCGTCTATGGAATCACTCTGAATTGGAAAATACCACTTATCTCATGAAAGCGGTGCGATCAATACCACTTCCCGCTTTTGAACAATACGTGACCATAGGTTTACGTTGGGTTTACACTATCCTTTCGATTCACTCTAGTTTTCAAACTCAGGTTCGAAATTTAGAACAACTATTTCCTTTCAGGTGGGGGTTTCACTTCAGTTGACTCACTGTGCTGCGGAATTCCAACGTTTCGGCCACACAATTCTAGGCCCATATCGAGGTTACAATAATCAGCTTGGTTTCTCACAGGGGTGTACGTCAATAAACACTCAGGGGACTAAATATAGAATACTCTCAATCATGGATAGAGAGAAGCTTTCGGAGGTTAAACACAGAAAAATCTTCATCAAATATCACAAAGCTGGAAGTTCAAATACATCAGACTCAAGCTAATGCACACGTAGAGACAGTATATCTACCATTCCACAAAGATGATCAAAACATCGAATTATATTCAACAAAGAAAAAAAATGCTTAACACATACACAATCTTCACTGTGAGAATCTCTCCCTTTCAATGCATCTGGGGGTTACATTTATACATCAACGTTTATCTCTTCGGTTCCTCTGTGAGGAACGTTTTTGGTAAATCAAAAGCCCAACTATAATTTATTCAAATAACTGATCTTGACAGATGGACTGAATCTAACCTATTCGACTTCTATTGACTCTAACTAATCTAAATGAAATAGACAGCTAAGGTATTGACACCTTGCTGTTACAATTCAATGATTTTGAACCCTCCTAGCCACAACATGTGGAAAAACCCTCCTACATTGTTGGCTAGTGTCTAATTCCCCTGCATCAGATTCCCAAGGGAGATTTTCTTCATGGGCTCCTGTCCATGAGCTCTTCCACTGATCTTCCTGTCTTCTGCAACATTCCTTTAGTCATCCAAGTGGCATCTTCCTTTGGCTTTTCCTTCCATTTGATTAAGTACTGAAAGTACTCTTTTCCTCTGGTCTTCCTGAAAACTCTTTTGTCCAATATCTTCTTTGGTTGCAATGGTTGTGCTGGAGGTAGCTGCTTTTACCACTCAATATGTTCCTTGTCTGCTGATCTTTCTTCTGCACCATCATCTTCATACTTGTATAAATATGCAACATTAAAAATGGGAGATATTCCAACATCAGGAGGTAATTCAATCTCATAAGCATTTGTAGAAAAATTTCTAAGTATCATGCATGGCCCAATCTTTTTGAACTTCAGTTTGTTATACTGCTTCTTTGGGAATCTCTCCTTTCTCAAGTGTGCCAAAACCAATTCTCCTACTTCAAAATGGACTTCTCTTCTGCTCAAGTCTACTCTACCTTTGTATCTGATGCTGCTGCCTTGTAGCTGCTGTTTCACTTGTTCGTGTATGGCTTGGATTTCTGAAGCAAATTCCTCACCATCAGCACTTCTCAGCTCTGCCTTTCCCAGATTTATTAACTCTGATATTCCTCTGGGGTGCATTCCATAAAAAATATGGAATGGAATCTTCCCTATACTTCTGTTTGGTGAGTCATTATATGCATATTCTACCTGAGGAAAAATATGGTCCCACTGCTTGGGATGCTCTCCTGCAAGACTTCTCAACAAGTTTCCCAGACTCCTATTCACTACCTCAGTTTGTCCATCAGTCTGAGGATGATAAGCTGAGCTGAAACTCAGTTTGGTACCAAGTTTCTTCACAGTTTCCTCCAAAAATGGCCCACAAATTTGGTGTCTTTGTCTGAAACAATACTCTTGGGCAACCCATGCAACCTAACAACTTCTTTGAAAAACAAGTTAGCAACATGAGTGGCATCACTAGTTTTATAACATGGAATAAAATGTGCCATTTTGGAGAATCTTTCCACTACAACAAAGACTGCATCATTCCCTCTATGAGTCTTGGGTAATCCTTGAACAAAGTCCATACTCACCATATCCCAAGGCCTGTCTGGAATAGGCAAGGGAGTGTAGAATCCTGCATTCTAGCTCCTTCCTTTGGCATATTGGCAGATTTTGCAATTTTTCACAAACTTGTCCACTTCTTCTCTCATCTTGGGCCAATAATATAAGTGACTCAGCTGCTCATAATTATTATCAGTACCAAAGTGTCCAGCAAGTCCACCACTATGCTTCTCCTTGATCAAGTTTTCTCTCATGGAAAATTTTGGTACACACAGTTGGTTTATTCTGAATAGTAAGTCCTCTTGCAATAAATAATCCAACCACTGGCTTCTATCTATTAGAACAGGGTTACAACATGCCTCAAATGCTTCCTTAAAATCTGAATCTGTTTTATACAATTCCTTGAGAAAATCAAATCCTACAACTTCAAAATTTGTTTCCTGAACAAGCATGTGCCTCCTACTCAAAGCATTAGCTAATTTATTTGCTTGGCCACTTATATCTTTCAAAAAAAAGTTAAAAATTTGGAGATACTCAACCCATTTGGTGTGCTTATCATTCAATTTGGGTTGTTGTACAATGTACTGCAAAGCATGATTATCAAAGTATAATACAAATTCCTTGGACATCAAATAATGCCTCCACTTTTTCAATGCCTGAACAACTGCATAGAATTCCTTCTCATAAGAGGAATACTTCCTTCTTGTGTCATTCAAATTTTCACTGAAATAGGCTACAGGCCTATCATCCTGACTCAACACAGCTCCAATGGCTTCTCCACTAGCATCACACTTCACTTGAAATGGTTTAGTAAAATCAGGCATAATCAAAGTAGGCTTTTCAGTTATATTTTTCTTCAAAAGTTTAAAGTTTCTTTCTGCTTCAGCGGTCCAGTTAAATGGATGTTTGCTCTTTTTTATTGTCTCAATGATGGGTGCATTAATCTTACTAAATTTTCTTATAAATTTCCTGTAAAAACTGGCAAGTCCATGGAAACTTCTTACCTCAAAAACATTTCTAGGTGAAGGCCACTCCACAATTGCCTTAACCTTTTCTGGGTCCATCTTCAATCCTTCTACAGAAACAAAAAAGCCCAAATACACCAAATCTTCCTTCATGAATGAGAATTTCTTCAAGATATAATTAAGATGCCTTAAATTTTCTTCTTTAGTTTTGTTGAAAACTAATATATCATCCAGATACACTATCACGAATTTACCAATGAATTCTTTCAACACTTCATTCATAAGTCTCATAAAAGTGCTAGGTGCATTTGACAACCCAAAAGGCATGAACATCCATTCATACAGTCCTTCATTTGTTTTAAAGGCAGTTTCCCACTCATTACCCTCTCTTATTCTAATCTGATGATATCCACTTTTCAAATCTATCTTTGAAAAATATTTAGCACCACTCAAACAATCCATTAAATCCTCAACTCTGGGCAAAGGGAATCTGTACCTGATTGTTATCTTATTGATTGATCTAGAATCAGTACACATCCTCCAGCCTCCATCTTTCTTTGGGCTCAATACTGCTAGTACTGCACATGGACTCAAAATTTCTCTGATCAGTCCCTTGTCCACCAATTCCTGTACTTGTCTCCTGATTTCCTCAATTTCTGTGGGAGTCATTTTGTAGGCTGCCTTATTTGGTAGATTTGAACCAGGGATAAAATCTATCTAATGGTTGATCTTTCTCACAGGTGGAAGCTCATCAGGTAAATCATCCACAACAATGTCACAATAATTGTATAACATCTCTTGGATTTCTATTGGAAAATCAGAAATCTTTGTAGAAGTAAGAACTAACTTAGGCTTGCAAAATAAATCAAAAATTACCTCTTATTCTTCAATCTGCTGTAGATATTCCTTCCTACTCAGCAACAAGGTCTTTGGGTCAGCCACTCTGCTTGATGGTTCTCCTTCTTCCATGGGTATCAATGTATGATGTACCCCATCTTTGAAAAACTTGTATGTGTTATTCTTGCCATCATGCACTGCTGCTCTGTCAAACTGCCAAGGTCTACTCAGCAGTATGTGACACACATCCATGGGAATCACATCACACAGGACTTTTTCTTTGTAGTTGCCCATTTGTAGCTCTATCTCACACTTTTATTTTACAATCAGCTGGTGCCCTTTATGCAGCTAGGACACCCTATAGGGAGTTGGATGCTCCCTTGTCTTCAGCTTCAAATTCTCTATCACCTCAGTGGAAAACATGTTTTCTGTGCTGCCACTATCAATGACTAGCTGGCAGCATTTCCCTTGGACTTTGCATATGCTCCTAAACAAAGTCTTCCTTTGTGCAGGCTTAGGGAACTCTTTGGCTTGTTTCAACAGGACCTTATTAACCACCAAGGACTCTCCCCTCTCTGGTAGAATTTCTTCTTCAATTTCTGCCTCTTCTCCAGCCTGGGCAACAACTACATTTCTTGGACCAGGCATTTCTTGGGCACTCATAGTGCGTATGTCCCACTTGCTGACATCTATAGCACCTCAATTCTCTACCTCTGCCTCTGCCTCTGCCTCCTCTTCCTCTATAAGAACCCCTTCTGCCTCTTGCATCACCCTCTGTAGATGCATTCTGAGGTGAGCTATTGTTAGCTCCATCCCTGGGTGTAGTAGACTTTCCTCTACCACCCTGACTTCCCTTTCCACGGAAATTACCTCTCCCTTTGGCAGACTTCTTCCTCAGGATTTTCTCCTCTTCTTTCAAGGCCATCTAGTAGGCCTCTTCCACTGTCTTAGGAGATATAAGACCAATCTCATCTTGGATCTCCAGCTTGATACCATTCACATATCTGGCAGTCTTCTCTGGTGTGTCTTGGAATTGCCCAGCTCTTATGCTTACTCTATAGAATTCCTCTGTGTATTCCTTTACTGTCAGGAACCTCTATATTAGGTTCTACATTTGCCTAAACAATGTTAGTTGATAATCACTAGGCAAGAATTTACCTTTTAACTTAGCCATCATTCTGGTCCAGCTCTTGATAGGTTGTTTTCCAACTCTCCTTCTTTCTGCTTTCACTCCATCCCACCAAAGTGCAGCATGTCCCTTCAGCTTTGTTACTGCAAACTTGACCTTCTTATCTTCGCTCATTTCTTCATAGTCAAAGCACTTTTTCATTTCATTAATCCAGTCCACCAGCTCCTCTAGATTCAATCCTCTTGCAAAACTTGATACTTCAATCTTGGGCTTAACTGCAGACCCCAGAACAGTTCTGAGAAGCCTTAGGTCAGGAGGAATCTCAACATTTTCTTCAGCTTCTTCTATTTCAGGTTCACTGATGTCTTCAGGATCTCTGGGCTGTCTTCGCTCCATGGCATCCATTCTGGCCTCGAACCTCTAAAACATCCCCAACACTTCTGCATTGGCAATGGGTCCGCCTCTCCTTCTGCCAGCACCTCTACCAACTCGGATTTCCATGTTAATTCTTTGCAAAAAAAACTTAAAAACAACAGCTCTGATACCACAATTGACAATAGCAAATTTGAATTCGGGCCCCCCAACGAGAGCTTGTCTCTCTACAGTAGTTCTGTCAGCATTTCTTTTAAATTACGCAGTTCATTTCCACGTATTCTTCCACAACTATTTTGTTTGACAAATAAAGATATTCAGCAACCTTAGAAATTCCAATGTATTCCCTACAATATAATTCTGCGACAGTCCTATCTCCGCCACCTTATACCTTACAACCTTAACCCCTCCGACTTATAATAATAACCTGACAATCTTTAAATAAACGACTTTAATATGTTTCGGGCCCACACATATAATCGATGGCCCAATCAAATACACGCACCATATCTTGGGTTATACTTTGTGCTACTCTGAATGCGATCGTCGTTCGATGGGCCTTCCTCCAGATCGACGGTGTTCATCAATATTGCACTGCCTCCCCAGTCGAACGTTAACGTGCGATGGAATGCAAAAAGGCAATTTTCAGGGTCCGACCTTATGCTACGTGTCCTCCAGTCTATGGAATCGCTCCTAATTGGAAAATACCACTTATCTCATGAAAGCGGTGCGATCAATACCACTTCCCGCTTTCGAACAGTACGTGACCACATGTTTATGTTGGGTTTACACTATCCTTTCGATTCACTCCATTTCTCAAACTCAGGTTTGAACTTTAGAACAAATATTTCCTTTCAGGCACAGGTTTCACTTCAGTTGACTCACTGTGCTACGGAATTCCAACGTTTCGGCCACACAATTCTAGGCCCATATCGAGGTTACAATAATCAGCTTGGTTTCTCACAGGGGTGTACATCAATAAACACTCAGGGGACTCAATATATAATACGCTCAATCATGGACAGAGAGAAGCTTTCAGAGGTTCAACACAGCAAATTCTTCATCGAATATCACAAAGCTGGAAGTTCAAATACATCGGACTCAAGCTAATGCACACATAGAGACAGTATATCTACCATTCCACAAAGATGATCAAAACATTGAATTATATTCAACAAAAAACAAAAATGCTTAACACATACACAATCTTCACTATGAGAATCTCTCCCTTTCAATGCATCCGGGGGTTACATTTATACATCAACGTTTGTCTCTTCGGTTCCTCTGTGAGGACCATTTTTGGTAAATCAAAAGCCAGACTATAATTTATTCAAATAACTAATCTTGACAGATGGACTGAATCTAACCTACTCGACTTCTACTGACTCTAACTAATCTAAATGAAACAGGCATCTAAGGTATTGACACCTTGTTGTTACAATTCAATGATTTTGAACCCTCCTAGCCACAACATGTGGACAAAACCTCCTACATTGCTGGCTAGTGTCTAATGCCCCTGCATCACAAACAATAGAAGCACACTGCAAGAAAAAAATAATAGCAGACACACCCCTATTACATAAAATGGAAAGTTGTTACCAATTTCAAATTGCCTCCCCGACAATAGTGAAAAAATGTTGGGTGCAGGAATTGCAGTTAAGAATACTCCTTCAACACTTTATTGTCAACCCAGGGGTTTCATAAAAATTAGAGGGGAAGAACAAGAAATACCAGAAAATATATGAAATTTTCCTAACTCCATTCCTGCTTCCTTAATTACAATCTTGCAGAATTGAAAAGAAATATCACACGACAAATAAAACCAAAGAAATTCTCGTGCTGGAATATGAAAGAAAATACTTTGCAAAGAAATAAATAAAAGGAACTTTCAAACTTCTACGAACAATTCTAATTGTATGAATTAATATCTATGTTTATCTTCAGTATATTTGTATGACAGATTGATAATTGGACCCTTGAAGATGTTTGTCTTCTTTAAAGATCTTCCTTCCTTCACTACACTGCTATTCTTGTACTCGGAAGTGTTCTTGCACCAATACTGGAATAAAGTTTATATGTTGGAAGTATATTCTACAATTGTACTGAAGATTTTAAATCCTCATGCAGGGGCTCTAAGTCTTAGGACTAGAGCACTTTGTTCCTCTATCAGGATATTGATTCATGTACTGGAACAAAGATTCCTGCACCAAGTTTTCAAATTACTTTCAGAAAAGAATAAAGAGCGTGTTAACAAAAAAAAAAATTGAAAATTTCAACAGAATTATGAAATATCTTCCACAAACGGAAAGATGCTTCAACCAAACTTATCCTCAAAATAATAATTAACTTCGAAAGTCAAGGCACACTTTTATACAATCAAGGAACTCTTTCATCCAGTCAAAGAAATCATTTAATTATGACAGCAAGGTTTGTTCCTGTAATAGTTATTCACAGAGATCATAACTACCTTTTTAATATTTTTAATTTAGAAAGGTCCACTTAATAATTTAATGTGAAGCTCGATCCTTTCCTTAAAAGTGTAAATTGCGGGTACATATATGTGCATTATAATGAAGTTTATTCCCTAATTATTAAACCACCTTTAATCCTTAAGTTTTAACTCTTAATATTAAAAATACTTATGTCTAAAAGTGAATACTCACTTGCAGAAACACATCAAGATCTTATGAAAGAAAAGAAACAGAAAGGCTTTGCTGTAATGAACCAAAGGAATCTAATTGCAGAACTGAAAATGCACTAGTAAAGGAAAAATTTGCTTGCACAATCCACGTAGAAATAAACTAAGCTTCAAAAAGGAAAATTACATAAGGTAAAATCAAACTTAGTTGAGCATGCACACCACGGATTCGTCACACGATAACTGTGAATGAAATCGAACTTGAACTTTGTGAAAGAATTGAAATAACTACTTAATTCACACTTTGCATTCAAATGAAATTAACACACCTTTGACAAGAAATAAAATGAGAGGGAGAACGAGCTGGTTTGGTTGGGCCCTAGCTAACCAACTCGTTTTCATATTTAAGAAACTTGGAAAATCAACCATCAATAATGCATCAATGTAGAATTAAAACGACATGGCACATTCCCTTTATGATGATGATGATGATGATGGTTAATGTCCACTGAGACCAAACTTTGGTCTATTGGACCTATAATTTTCTTAGTTCTTAATTGTCTGGCTTCTCGTCTTTCTTAATGAGATTGGTTTTGTAGCTTCCTTTTTCTTCTCTATGGTCTTCCAACTTCCTTTATCTTACACCTCCTTCATCTCTTCTGATTCTTGGGACATTGGTGTCTTATCTTTGGGATCTGGGAGATCTTATTTGCTACTAAATGAAAATTTCTTTTGCGCGGTATTCAAATCCTCATAATTTGAGGGGTTGTTGAGTTCATTTTTAAGTTGTTGGTGTTAGCCACCTATAATATTTTGTTATACCAAAAGGTGGCTAAGATATTTTTTGAGCCTCCAAGGAACAAATTTTATCACTAAAAATTGTTGGCCCTTGAAGACTCCTTGTAGGCCTCATGCCTTTGTCCAAAATCCTCATTTGCTGTCCCATTTTTATACTCAAGAATTTCTGCTGATTCCAACTGAAAGACTGCTGAAAGATCGTCATTTCTCCTCTTCTCAAAACCTTTCATCTGCTCCCCTTTTTCTCCATCAAAACTACCTTGTTTTCATAAGTCCTCTTCTTTCCATTTATGAAAATTTCCCCTTTCATAGTTAAAAACTCACTTTTTAACTATTTCGGAACCCCCAAAACCATTAAAATCCTTGAAATTTTTCATAAAAAACAAAGTTTCATTGCTATGGACCTAAGCCCCTTGGGCTAAGCCCTAAACCACTTCCCCACCATACGCTTTGGGTCTGGAACCACTTGCTAATACATTAAGGTGCTAATCGCATCGGAAAGAATCAAAGACGCAAGTCTTTGCCATACTCCAAAAGTTCCGATTGCGATTAGCCTTGCTGCTTAAGACCCCCGATCATATTATTTTCATATAACCCTGAGCCCACCCTCGGCGCTTAAACCTTGTGAATATTTCATTTCCGACCTATTTTTCCTTTGTAAACTACAAAAACCCTCTTTTCCAAAGTTTTGATTTAATGAGCCAAAGTCACATGTTAAATATAAAATGGTTAGATCAAAAAGACCGATCGTGCAATCGCAATCGGGGAAATTTCAATGGGTTGATCGGAAAGACCAGGCCCGTAGTTCCGATTGTGATTAGGCCCTTATTATATATAAAGCCCCAAGCCTATCAATTTTCATACATCCAAAGGCCCCGCAGTCGGGCGCCTGTCCGCTTTATATATATGTTTTTCCACCCCGATCCATAAAAACCTTTGTTTATTTCAAAAGTTCGGGGTTTTTATATAAAATACAAGGGTTTCTCCCGATTCCATTCTCCACCATTGATCTAGTCCTTTTATCCAACGACCAACACTTAATCGCATCGCAAAGTTTCAATCGCAGGTTGTTGTGTGACCCCCCCGATTGCCGATCCCCGATTCAATCCTGACCGTTGATCTAGTCCTTTGATCCAACGGCCTGCGCTCAATCGCATGCGTTTTTGTTGCGCCCCCGATTGCCGATCCCCGATTCGATCTCGACCGTCCATCTGTTTCGCAATCTGACGACCATCGCACACCCTTGCGATCCCTCCGATTCATTCCATGCCGTCGATCTGGTTCTCAGATCAACGGCCAGCGCTCAATCGCAAAGGGCTCAATCGCAAAGTTTCAATCGCATGTTGTTGTGTGACCTCCCCGATTGCGATCCTCCGATTAAATCTGGGCCGTCCATTTCTCGCCTATCCAACGGTCCTTATTCCTTCCGAATGCAAGTCTTACCGCCATTTCAAAACCCTTCGATTCACTTTCCGCCATTGATCTGATCTGCAGATCAACTGCCAGCGCTTAATCGCATCGTTGTGTTTCAATCACACGCACTTACCTGCCACCCTCGATTGAGATCCTCCAATTAGATCTGGACCATCCACGTGTCCAGATCGGACGGTCCAAAACCACCCCGCCTTATTTCTTCTCCCCGCTCTCATTTTTCTGTTTTGCGCCGATCTCCACCGTTGGATGTTTTTATCCGACAGCTACGCTCCTCGCCCGCCATCTGAAGCAGTTTAAACCTTTTTTCCGCGGGATTTCTTAATTGTTTTGTGTTTGATGCAGGTGTTATAAATGGTTTTCCATTGTATAAACGAAGAAATGCCAATGGCTGGGAATGAAGATTCTCATGCCCTCGTTTCATTACAGAGAAGCAATTCACGGGGCTCTATTCCATGTTTCGTCAGTACTCTATGAGTATTGATGCCGTAAAGCCCAGTGCGGGTCTACACATCGACAAGACGTTGTTTTAATTCAAACACAGTTAAAGAGTATCGGTTTTGAAGACAGAGCACAGCAGATGAAGATTGAAGATAGTTTTTATGGGGATTACGGCTAAGACAGTTATCAAAAGCCTAATCCCCAATCTAAAAAACAGATTAAAGGAAAACCTAAAGTGTTTTATCAGACAGAAAGCCTCCACCGCCACATCTGAGGCAAATTGATTCCTCAGCTACCACTGAGCCACCTGTTGCCTCAAAGCATTCAAAAAGAGGCCGAAGTTATTGAAGAAAATCTGATATTCACCTCCAGCGCAGCCAATAAATTACTCCACACAGCGTACAGAGCCTCAAAGTCAAATAAAGCTCCTGCTGAGCTTAATTCATAAATGTAAAACAGTTAATACAACTTTCCACCTGTGAACTTCTTCATCGAGCCCCTCAAAAGGCCACGAAGTCTTGAACCTGTATTAATTATCCTGAGAGATCTTTTCTCAGATCACCTCCTCATTCTTCTATAAATACCTCAGAAGAAGATGAGAAATCGTTGGTTGCAGAACTTTGAAATACACTTGAGCTCGAGACTTCTATTTGTACATATTGTTCACTGGCCCTTGAAGCTCTGTTTGTGCTAGAGTAGTTAGGTTGAATAGTGAAGATGATTGCTGAATTGAAACATTGGACTTGAAGATTGTAACTGGTTTGACATCAATATAAAAGCTGTTTCTTGGGATCCTGGTCTTTATCACTGGTGAAGTGCTTCTTTCTTTGTTAATCGTTTTCCTTCTATGTATGCTATATTGTTCATTTTCCCTCTGTAAAGAACAGTTTAAACAGGGTTAGGATTTTCTGTATAGCAGTAACCTTCTCTGGCTGAGAAATCTTTATCTTAATGTTTTCTTCAGATTTGTTTATTTAAGAATGATTCAATACAATTTAAACAGTTAGGAATGTTGGCGTTCCCTCGTCCTTCTGTTTGCTCAAACATTGTTCTCGAATGTTATTTCCATTATTTGCTATTAAAGTTAGACTAGAGAAGATATGGTTTGCCCTGATTCCTAGATTATTTTCTCCAAAGGCAGATTCTGAAAGTTTCCCTTGGTGTTGACTGAAATCAAACTAGGTTTAAAAGTACTTTATCTGATCTTAAGTTACACTCTGTTTTTCTTATGTGTTTTCATACTTTCTGAAGGTAATTATGTGGATTACTGGATTGTTTGTCAATTAAGCTGCTTTAATAAGAACTTGCCCGAGAAGTCTATGGTTAGCCCTGCCCTTGGTTGGTTTTAAAACAGTTACTTAAGAGGCTTTTCTTGTTTGGACAGACTATAAATCCCTCCTTCAGCTATTATCATTTCATCTATTTCAAATATTTTAATGTTTCTATTCATCATTTAATTCAATCTTAAAGTAAAGGATGACTGCCTCTTTAATCACACTTGATGTTAGTACTAATGTATCAAGATATGACTTCTATGCCTATTGGACTAAAACAATAATAGTATCTATCTATATCTTCACAAAACTTTTCCTATTTTCTTGAAACCTCTACCTTTTAAACTTTTGCACTTGACTTCACCCAAGTAACATTTCATGTCATCCATCCAAACAAACAAAATCCCTAGCCTTCGCGCAACCAGCTCTAATATCATTAATTTTCAGTTTGTACAATAACACTTATATTATTGGAGAGACTCTATTCATAGGCAGACTAACTCAGTTCATTGAATGATAATTCTGTGATTGGGACTCTCCTCCATCTTTGCTAATAAAATTGCAGAGACTTAGACTTCTACACCATTGGGATCATATAAACCCAGAATCATTTTCATTTAAAGATAATCATATGACGTCAGAGATTTGATTCATAGAGCATTTGCTTTATTAACCAGAGTAAAAATTAGCCTTTTCAAGCACTGCCTAACATAGGTAATTATGATGAAACTTGTTTGAATCAGTGACAAACTAGGAAAACCCTAGGTTTCTCTTAAGACTTCATCTAAACCTTGAAAAATCAGCTGGCTTAGCCATAAGAGTAGACTTCCTTTGTCTCGCAACCTTAGCTAAGTTTTGAAACAAAGTTAGGATATTCTTAACAACCACAAAACTGAAAAATGATTTAGAAAAACCTAAAAATATTTCACATTAGAATTAAATAAACATGGTGGTGGACCATAAGACC
Source organism: Pinus albicaulis (assembly GCA_034641835.2). NCBI lineage: Eukaryota > Viridiplantae > Streptophyta > Pinopsida > Pinales > Pinaceae > Pinus > Pinus albicaulis. The sequence continues at coordinate 87,932 of JAXQQM020057905.1, read as the reverse complement.
TTTTACCTCTGAAAGGAGCTAAAAATTTCCACTTGGCGACTCCACAATCCTTGAACAGACCTTAAGACTCCACTGAGAAGAACCCTTATCATTATAGTATCATTCAATTTCAGTTAGAGGACTGTAGGATTAAAATTGTAAAAATAGATTAGTTAACCTCTCCAAGATTGTCATATCTGGTTGAACTTTTCTTGTTTTGGGTCTAAACAACATAGCATAGTGGCTTCTAAAAAGATTCACACTAGAGCCCATCCAGACCCTAACCCGCCTGAGATAGTTGATAATCCAGAAAGTATCCTTTGGAAGTCTCCTAAGGTTAAATTATTAACTGTTTTCATATCACCCTTGAGAGCTAATTCAGTCCCTGAAAATCTTTCAGCTCTGCAACAATCACAAGCTAACTTAGTGAACCCATTTAGGACTAGGTCATTTGATGATATAATCCAGTTAGACTCTGAATCTTCACTTTCATCTCTTGAAACAAGTGAACATCCTGGTAGCAGGGAAACAACACCTCCTGATTTACATCTCCTTCACAATTTAGGTGTCTCTCATCCAAGATCATCTCAACAGTCTACTCCTGGTCCATCCACTTCTACTCACCCTACATCCACTGTTCAAACCACTTCACCTCAGCCCACTTTCCCTTCTGTAAATCCACCTCCACCTCCTGCCATGGCAACATGGTATGCTCCCTTAGTCCTTCCTGTACCATTATTCAATCTTCCACAGGACTATCAGTCCAAAATTCCATTATATGATGCTAGTAATACTATAATAGCATCTCAACATGTGGACAAGATGAATGACTACTTTGACAGAAATGAAATTGATGATGATTCTGTCAAGTTGAGACTATTTGCTCAAAGTTTGGGGGGAGAAGCAAGAAAATGGTTTAAAGGTTTAACCCCCCATAGTATTAACGATCTCCAAGCCTTCCATCAAACATTCTTAAAAAAATGGGAAGTGAGAAAGAATCCTCTCCAAGTCCTTGCCGACTATAACAATCTCCATAGGAACCCTGGGGAAAGTGTACAATCTTATTGTACCAGATTTAACAGCGTCTATAATGCACTTTCCCCTGAACTAAAACCTCCTCAGGGCTCAGCTTTAAACAAATTTCCTGAAGGGTTTGATCCAGACATGACCTATTCACTAAGAGAGAGATATTTTGCAACTCTTGAAGACATGCAAAGGGGTGCTCTTTCTGTGGAAGTGAACTTGATGGAGAAAAGAGCAAGAATGAAGAGCGAGAAGAGAGTATCTTTTAGAGAGGAATTCACACCTTCTACTTCCAACTCAAAAATGGAGAGAATGATGGAAGAAATGATGAAAGAGATGAGCATAATTAAGAGAGCACAAGCAAATCAAAATCAAACTGCTCCTCAAAATAGAAACCAGAATCAGAATGTTAGAAGGAACCAACCCCCAAACAGACCTAGGGAATATGATCAACAGATCACCCCTCCCTTTCATCAAAACTATGTAAGTGAGGTTGAAGAAATAGAAGACATAACAAAGGAAGAGGATATCAACATGTTTGGGGAAGAAGATGATGACTTGGAAGTTCATTATGATAGAAAACAAGGTCTTTACACTCCTTATGATGACAAAAGAAATGGTAATGAAAATGATTATCAAGACATGGAAAATGTCGTCATAGAACCTCAAAGAGAATATGACCTTAGAAGCAAGACCAGTCAACAAGCCCCCAACACCAAAACCTCTGACAAATCCTCTCAAAGAAGCACCGCAGCTAAACCCAAAACAGCCAAACAAAAAGACAAAACAGTGGTTGTTAATTCTGATAAGGATAAGGAGAAAAACACTCAAAATTCTGAAAAACAGAGTGAAGACATCAACAGTACTAACACTTCAGCTAGTACTCCTTCTACAACAGTTGTGTCAAATAAAACAAATCAGCAAGTTGTAATTGTTGATAGAGTGACAGCTAATAAGGTTGAAACAAGTGCTTCAAAGAATCAAACCCCTTTCAGCCTGGAACAGGAAATCTTAAAGATCAAAATCTCTGTTCCATTAACCGAGTTAGCTGCCCAACATGTATATAGGAACCAAATTTTGAAGGCTTTAAATATAGAGGAAAATGGAGATACAGTTAATCTTAGTGACGACCTACCAGAGTTGATTTTTGGCCCTAAGATTGAAGGGAAGTTTCAAGAAGGACCCGTTCCTCCCTTTTATGTGGGTTTGAACATTCATGACAAAATTCTACACAACGCTATGCATGATTCCGGGGCTTCTCATAATTTAATGCCTAAAGCTGTGATGGAGAGCCTTGGTTTAGAAATTACCAGACCCTATAAAGACCTATACTCCTTTGACTCAAATAGAGTAAAATGTCTAGGATTGATCAAAGACCTCTGTGTTAACCTAGCCCAGATTCCATCCAAATGTTTACTCATGGACATTGTTGTGGCTGATGTCCCCCCAAAGTATGGAATGCTATTATCGAGATCCTGGGGAGCTAAGTTACAGGGGACTATGCAGATGGACATGACATATGCGACCATCCCGGTTTTCAATCAGACCAGAAGACTTTACAGGGAGTCTCATATGCAATATACGGTTACAAGTCAAGACAGACCACGAAACTCTCCTATATATTCTGTCAATACAGGCCTTGATTCTTTTATCATGTTTAACAATGAAACTCCTAGTGAGCAAGTCACTTTAACAGAATTAAAGGCTGACAGGGAAGAAGAGTATAATAACGCAGAAGTGTCCAAACAGTTTGCCACATGTGAAAACATTAGTAAACAAAGCATAGGTCTTGATTTACCGGTTATTATTCCATTGTTTTAGGACTTAACAACCCAGAAAATACCCCTAACATTTTTGGCATCATCCCTCAATCTATTGAAGAATTTGAGGAGTCAAAACAAATTCAATTGGGTGCTGCTAATCATGAACAGTCAGAAGGCACCATAGTTAAAAAGGACAATCGCCAAACAGACGAAACCGAAGACAATCCTTTATGGAGTATGTATTTTGATGGGTCATGCACTAGAAATAATGCTGGTGCAGGGGTTTGGATCACTAACACTGAAAACAACCACACAGAATGCATCTCATGCAAATTAAACTTTCAGTGTTCCAACAACATAGCAGAATATGAATCCCTTCTCTTAGGCTTCCATCTCTTGAAGAAATTAGGAGCCAGAAGAATTAATGTGTACGGGGATTCTGAGTTAATCATTAGGCAAGTCAATGGGGAGTATAATGCAAATCATCCCAGACTTAGAGCCTATCGGAATGATGTCATGGATCTTTTGACAACATTTGAGGAGTCAAACCTGAGTTTCATCCCAAGGAAAAAGAACATTGCGGCCCACAATTTAGCTTTTGCGGCCAGGACATGTCTAACGCCATATGAGACTGGAGACAACACAACTCCGATAAAATTTAGACCGGAAGTGCCTGATAATGAAAAATATTGGCAAGTGTTTGACAATGACAAACAAATAGAAGACTTCATGCAATTCAGAAATGAGTTCGAACTGCACAGTTCAGATTCAGATTATGATACAAACTGCAATGAAGAAAACTTTCTTGGTGAAGAAGAATCGTCTCCTCAACCTGCCAATATTAACCTATTGTCTAGCAAACTTAGGAACAAAACAGAATTAAGTGCAGAGTTAGAAACGGAAGAATTACAAACTCTGCATTCTAAAGATGAAAATTTTCCGAGTGGTCTAACGCCTTTAGAGGAGTTGTTCGATTTTAACGATGTGGCCAATAAACCAAAACTGGAACCTGTAGAGACTGAAGTAGAGGAGTGAAATATAGGCATTGAGGAAAAACCGAAAATGATCAAACTGTCCAAAACTTTGCTAGCTCACATTAAACTCAAATACATAGTGTTGTTCAAAGAATTTTCTGATGTTTTTGCATGGAGTTACGAAGATCTTAAATCCTATGACACTGAAATAATACAGCACAAAATCCCTCTTAAAGAAAACCAAAAACCATTTAAACAGAAATTACGCAGAATAAACCCTGTCCAGTTGCCATTGGTTCAGAAGGAGATCATGAAAATGTATGAGGCTGGCATTATTGTCCCTATTAGATATTCTGAGTGGGTATCTAATCTGGTGTCCGTTAGGAAGAAGACTGGAGAAATCAGGCTTTGTATAGAATTTAGAGACTTAAAAAAATCTTCGTTAAAAGACAACTACCCTTTACCAAAAATGGATCACATTTTACAAAGGGTGGTGGGGTCTAAAAGGATTTCGTTGCTTGATGGCTATTCAAGGTATAATCAGATTTTAGTTCACCCTGCTGATCAATTAAAGACAACTTTCACTACTCCATGGGGCACTTTCATGTATGTGAAGATGCCTTTTGGTCTAATGAACGCTGGAGCAACCTTTCAGAGAGCCATGGACATAGCATTCTTGGAAGAATTGGGCTTCTTCATCATTATCTATCTAGATGATGTCACTATGTTTTCAAAAATAGATGAAGAACATTTAGAACATTTGAGAAACGTTTTCGAGAAGTGCAAAAGGTTTGGAATATCTTTAAACCCTAAGAAGACACTATTTGGTCTCCAAGAAGGTAAGCTTCTTAGACACATTGTTTCAGAAGAGGGTATAAAGATAGATACAAAGAGGATTGAGGCTATATTGCAAATCTCTCATCCTCGAAATATCAAAGAGTTGCAGTCTTTCATTGGAAAGATTAACTTTTTGAGAAGGTTCATCCCTAACTTGGCAGAGCTCCTTAGAAATATCACAAACATGTTGAAGAAGGAGCAAGGGATAAAATGGACCTTGGAAGCAAAGACATCTTTTGAGCTCGTGAAACAAGCATTAACCAAAACACCAGTTCTCATAAGCCCTGATTTTTCAAAATATTTTTATATCTTCTCATTTGCATCAGAACATACTATTGTTGTTGTCCTTTTACAGAAAAATCCACAAGGACAAGAGCAGCCTATTGCATTCTTTAGCAAGGCATTGAGGGATGCCCCTTTGAAGTATAATATTATGGAAAAGCAAGCTTTTTCTTTGGTTAAAGCATTGAAAGACTTCAAAGTATACATCCTTCACTCACACATCATTGCCTTTGTCCCTAATTCGGTTGTTAAAGACATTCTAACACAGAACCCAGATGGTAAGAGAGGTAAGTGGATTGTTGTTATTCTCGAATATGATTTAGAGATAAAACCCACTAAACTCATCAAAGGCCAAGGTCTAGCTAGATTAATGGTTGAATCCAATTTTGAAGTTCTTGATATTAATATGATTAATGCTTTGGACAGCCAAGAAGAATTCTCAACTCCCATTATTGAAAACCATTTTATGAATTCTCCTTGGTATGCTGATATCGTTTATGTTTTTCTTAATTTAAATACACCTCCTGGTTTATCGAAAACAAAGGCAAGGTTCTTAAAACTGAAAGCAGTAAACTATTGCATTGTAGATAGGTGTCTTTATTGGAAAAATGCTAGTGGTATATTGCTTAAATGTTTGCCCGAGTTTGATGCAGAGAAGGTTAAGCAGGAATTTCATGAAGGAGAGTGTGGGAGTCATTTATATTGGAAGTCAACAGCCAACAAAATTTTGAGGGCTGGTTTCTATTGGCCTACTCTTTTTCCTGATGTACACAAGATGACCACTACTTGCCATAAATGCCAACTATTCGAAGGCAAAAGAAAATTGTTACCCCTTCCTCTGCATCCAATCACTGTTGAAGCCCCATTTCAACAGTGGGGACTTGACTTCATAGGTGAAATCCATCCCTCATCTTCTGCCCAGCATAGATGGATCCTTACTGCCACAGACTTTTTCACTAAGTGGATAGAAGCCATTCCTTGTAGGCAAGCCAATGATTCAGTTATTATAAAGTTCATAGAAACCAATATCCTTTCCAGATTTGGTTGTCCTACCAAGATCATCACAGATAATGCAGCAGCGTTTGGATCAAAGAAAATGGTTGACTTCTGTCATAAATACCAGATAACACTAGGGCATTCCACAACCTATTACCCTCAAGGTAATGGACTTGCAGAATCTTCCAATAAAATCTTAGTGAACATAATAAAGAAACTGTTGGAGGACAACAAGAAGTCTTGGCACACAAAGCTGATCCATGCACTTTGGGTTGACAGATTAACTTTGAAGAAATCTATTGGTATGTCACCTTTTCAGCTTGTGTATGGTACAGATGCAATCTTCCCTAATAGCCTTGGTGTACCAATTATGAATTTTATCCAATAATTGCAGACTGAAGATAATGACATGATCAGAAGAATAAATCAGACCATTCATCTTCAGCAAATCAGAGAGGAAGTGTACAACAAAACATTGTAGAAACAGGACAGCATTAAGAAGCTTTTTGACAGAAGAACAAAGGCTAGAAATTTCAAAATTGGGGACAAAGTTTTAAAGTGGGACTCAAAGAGGGAAGATAAGGGAAAGCATGGTAAATTTGACAATCTATGGCTTGGCCCTTACTCTATTCATTCGGTTGCTGGAAATAATGCATTCTTCTTACAAGAGCTGAATGGAACAGATTTGTTTGGGGGTCCTGTCAATGGCAGGATGCTCAAGAATTACTTCTCTTGATTCATGATATGTTTTTAAGCCTTCTTTTTTCTTTTTCATTATGAATATTTCATCCACCAGTGCATTCAAAGTTATGAAAAATCAAAAAATACAAAAAACAAAGAAAGAAAGAAAAGAGGGCAGAAATGAAAAACAAGAAAGGCACAGCCCCATGCCAAAAAGAGAAATAAATCTGAAAGTGTGCAAGCTTAAATGCCACTCCTGCAAAACACACTTCTAGTTAGTCAAACTGTTTAATCTTGACCAATTAGCTTTCAATTTTCTGCTGATAGGGTAGTGAATTTGATTTTCCAAACCGTTTAATCTTGGCTTATCAGTAGATAGATTAGGATAGAAATTAAGGTTCAAACAAACTCAAAATATGAACCAAAGTTTCCAAAGAGAGATGACTCAAAACTGTTTTATTTTCTGAGTCCTAAAAGAGGAAAAACTGGTTCTAATTTGCTCAAAATCTGAATCAGATATCAAGGAAGAGATAGCTCACAGAAAAAAGAAAAATCATAACTATGAAAAGAAGAGAGAAGGCCATACTAAGAAGCTTTCATATCTTAAGCCTTCAATTTTTTATGTTCAATTTCCGCAAATAATAATCTATGCGCAGCTTGTTTTTATGCCATAGATCATAGCAAGTCGAACAGCTCAATCTTGACTTGACTATTTTTAAATTTCTATTGTAGAATTTAGAGAATGAAAGTTTGTTGGACTGTTTAATCCCAACAAACAGTAGACTAGGTAGAGAAATATCTGAGCTCAACTGTTTAATTTGAGTTCAGGGAGAAAGCTTTCAAAAGAATAAAATGTTGTGAATAGAGTTTGCCAATCCAAGTGCACTCTCATGAAGAAAAAATGTTAGATCAGTAGGATAGGAGTAGGTAGAAGTTGTATTGATGAAATTCATTTTTCTTTCATGACTGATATTTTTATCAAAGAAAAGCAAGAGCAAGCAGTGGGTCAGGCACCAGTCAACATCCCAGAGAAATCAAGTCTGAATTCTTGATGCCTTCAAGAAGGCACCATCCCCAAGTGGAGCCACTGTTAGCCACCTATAATATTTTGTTATACCAAAAGGTGGCTAAGATCTTTTTTGACCCTCTAAGGAACAAATTTTATCACTAAAAATTGTTGGCTCTTGAAGACTCCTTGTAGGCCTCATGCCTCTATCCAAAATCCTCATTTGCTGTCCCATTTTTTATATACGGGAATTTCTGCTGATTCCAACTGAAAAACTGCTGAAAGATCGTCATTTCTCCTCTTCTCAAAACCTTTCATCTGCTCCCCTTTTTCTCCATCAAAACTACCTTGTTTTCATAAGTCCTCTTCTTTCCATTTATGAAAATTTCCCCTTTCATAGTTAAAAACTCACTTTTTAACTATTTCGGAACCCCCAAAACCATTAAAATCCTTGAAATTTTTCATAAAAAACAAAGTTTCATTGCTATGGACCTAAGCCCCTTGGGCTAAGCCCTAAACCACTTCCCCACCATACACTTTGGGTCTGGAACCACTTGCTAATACGTTAAGGTGCTAATCGCATCGGAAAGAATCAAAGACGCAAGTCTTTGCCATACTCCAAAAGTTTCGATTGCGATTAGCCTTGCTGCTTAAGACCCCCGATCATATTATTTTCATATAACCCTGAGCCCGCCCTCGGCGCTTAAACCTTGTGAATATTTCATTTCCAACCCTTTTTTCCTTTGTAAATTACAAAAACCCTCTTTTCCAAAGTTTTGATTTAATGAGCCAAAGTCACATGTTAAATATAAAAATGGTTAGATCAAAAAGACCGATCGCGCAATCGCAATCGGGGAAATTTCAATGGGTTGATCGGAAAGACCAGGCTCGCAGTTCCGATTGCGATTAGGCCCTTATTATATATAAAGCCCCGAGCCTATCAATTTTCATACATCCAAAGGCCCCACAGTCGGGCGCCTGTCTGCTTTATATATATGTTTTTTGACCCCGATCCATAAAAACCTTTGTTTATTTCAAAAGTTCGGGTTTTATATAAAATACAAGGGTTTCTCCCCAATTCCATTCTCCACCATTGATCTAGTCCTTTGATCCAACGGCCTGCGCTCAATCGCATCGTAAACTTTCAATCGCATGCGTTTTTGTTACGCCCCCGATTGCCGATCCCCGATTCGATCCCGACCGTCCATCTGTTTCGCGATCCAATGGCCATCACACACCCTCGCGATCCCTCCGATTCATTCCATGCCATCGATCTGGTCCTTAGATCAACGGCCATCGCTCAATCGCAAAGGGCTCAATCGCAAAGTTTCAATCGCATATTGTTGTGTGACCTCCCCAATTGCGATCCTCCGATTAAATCTGGGCCGTCCATTTCCCGCCCATCCAAGGGTCCTTATTCCCTCTGATCGCAAGTCTTATCGCCATTTCAAAACCCTCCGATTCACTTTCCGCCGTTGATTTGATCTATAGATCAACGGACAGTGCTTAATCGTATCGTTGCGTTTCAATCGCACACACTTACCTGCCACCCCCGATTGAGATCCTCTGATTAGATTTGGACCGTCCACATGTCCAGATCGGACGGTCCAAAACCACCCCGCCTTATTTCTTCTCCCCGCTCTCATTTTTTTTTGTTTTGCGCCAATCTCCACCATTAGATGTTTTTATCCGACGGCTACGCTCCTCCCCCGCCATCTGAAGCAGTTTAAACCTATTTTCCGCAGGATTTCTTAATTGTTTTGTGTTTGATACAGGTGTTCTAAATGGTTTTCCATTGTATAACGAAGAAATGCCAAGGGCTGGGAATGACGATTCTCATGCCCTCGTTTCATTACAGAGAAGCCATTCACGGGGCTCTATTCCATGTTTCGTCAGTACTCTATGAGTATTGATGTCGTAAAGCCCAGTGCGGGTCTGCACATCGACAAGACACTGTTTTAAATCAAACACAGTTAAAGAGTATCAGTTTTGAGAATAAAGCATAGCAGATGAAGATTGAAGACAGTTTTTATGGGGATTACGGCTAAGACAGTTATCAAAAGCCTAATCCCCAATCTAAAACACAGATTAAAGGAAAACCTAAAGTGTTTTATCAGACAGAAAGCCTCCACCGCCACATCTGAGGCAAATTGATTCCTCAGCTACCATCGAGCCACCTGTTGCCTCAAAGCATTCAAAAAGAGGCCGAATTTATTGAAGAAAATCTGATATTCACCTCCAGCGCATCCAAGAAATTACTCCACACAGTGTACAGAGCCTCAAAGTCAAATAAAGCTCCTGCTAAGCTTAATTCATAAATGTAAAACAGTTAATACAGTGTTCCACCTGTGAACTTCTTCATCGAGCCCCTCAAAAGGCCATGAAGTCTTGAACCTGTATTAATTATCCTAAGAGATCTTTTCTCAGATCACCTCCTCATTCTTCTATAAATACCTCAGAAGAAGATGAGAAATCGTTGGTTGCAGAACTTTGAAATACACTTGAGCTCGAGACTTCTATTTGTACATAGTGTTCACTGGCCCTTGAAGCTCTGTTTGTGCTAGAGTAGTTAGGTTGAATAGTGAAGATGATTGTTGAACTGAAACATTGGACTTGAAGATTGTAACTGGTTTGACATCAATATAAAAGCTATTTCTTGGGATCCTGGTCTTTATCACTGGTGAAGTGCTTCTTTCTTTGTTAATCATTTTCCTTCTATGTATGCCATATTGTTCATTTTCCCTTTGTAAAGAACAGTTTAAACAGGGTTAGGATTTTCTGTATAGCAGTAACCTTCTCTGGCTGAGAAATATTTATCTTAATGTTTTCTTCAGATTTGTTTATTTAAGAATGATTCAATACAGTTTAAACAGTTAGGAATGTTGGCGTTCCCTCGTCCTTTTGTTTGCTCAAACATTGTTCTCGAATGTTATTTCCATTATTTGCTATTAAAGTTAGACTAGAGAAGATATGGTTTGCCCTGATTCCTAGATTCTTTTCTCCAAAGGCAGATTCTGAAAGTTTCCCTTGGTGTTGAATGAAAGCAGACTAGGTTTAAAAGTACTTTATCTGATATTAAGTTACACTCTGTTTTTCTTATGTGTTTTCATACTTTCTGAAGGTAATTATGTGGATTACTGGATTGTTTGTCAATTAAGCTGCTTTAATAAGAACTTGCCCAAGAAGTCTATGGTTAGCCATGTCCTTGGTTGGTTTTAAAACAGTTACTTAAGAGGCTTTTCTTGTTTGGACTGACTATAAATCCTCTGAGAAATTATTATCAGTTTCCATCCCTCCAACATTTTAATGTTTCCATTTCATCATTTAATCTCAATAATCTTGTGGTATAGATGACTTGCCCCTTGGATCACACTTGATTTTGTTGTTCAATTAAAGCCCAGATATGACTCCATAGCCCAATGGACTAAAAACCAGCGTTATATCTATCTATCTGCCAAAACTGTTCTATTTGCTTGCAACTTCTCACTTTTGAAAATTTTTGCACTTAGGACTTTCTCCTCAAGTAACATTTCATGGTTCAGAGTTTTCTGGAGAGTATTATTCCTTGATGACAGTGTAATGTTCCTTTTGTGCTCCTTCCCACCATGTAGATCTATGGTGATTGTTTCTAGCAGAATTTTTCTGGAAGACTTTTGGGAAATTTTTGGCTAGATGGTTGGTCTCAAAGCAGGATTGACATCTGAAGATGACATTTTCATAGTCGAGTTTCTGGTTCCATACATAGTCTTTTCTTGTTAGGATTATTTCAGTTGGGGATCCAGCGCTGAAGTCCATTTCTACATAGATGCGTGCATACATGGTTCTGACATATTCCTTTGTTTCCAAGCACCTGCAGTAGAATTTCCCAATTGCATTTCTAATGGCTTTTAGCGAGGAGAGATTCCAGAGATGCAAAGGTAGGTTTGTAAATATGACCCAAACTAGTGCTGAGGTTATGACTGTTGTTGAGGGATCGAATGATGGGTTCCATGGCATCATGAATAGGCCGGAGTTTTTTCAAAACCAAGGGCCGAAATCTAAAATGCATTGTCTGCTTTCAGAGTTTTCAAAATCTACTATAAAGAAACCCTTAGCACAGAGGTAGATATTAATTTCATCAGAAATGACAGGCTTTCATACCTCCGAGATCCAACTATGGAGAGTTTTCAGCCATGGCCAAAAGCCATTAAACCGGCAGATTAAGGCACTTTCAGAAAAATTCAAGGCCTCTTCCGGTGAGGCCTTGACCACCTGCACAGTGGGAGCTAGGGCTTCACTGAAAATATGGGCAGGAGCTTGACTCTCAGAGGTAGGCGAAACTAGGCCAACAATTATCTTTGCAAAGTTGGGAGCCATACTAGACCCAAAGGTGAAGAATCGTAGGTTTATAAGGCCGCGGAGATTGGAGAAGATATTTTTTTTTTATCCCCGTGCCTACAGAAGAGATGCGAACTCAAGCCAGAAGTTTGATTTCCTACATAGCAAACAAACGGAAGAGCAGGATGCACCTCTTGCAAATAGTGGGTAGCTGCAACGGCAGTTTCAGAAAATAAAACAGAAACCCTACAGATATGAAAATTGGTACACAAACAACCCAAAGTGTGAGGGTTCGAGTCGCACGCCCCGGTCTCACATCAATATTTAGATAAAACACATTAAGAAGGCCCGTGGAAGAGGAGATGCAAGAGACTGATATGCCGCAGTGATTACACCGCAGATGCGAGGCATTTAAATTTATGCACCGCAGAGATGAAGCGGCCGTAGAGAGAACCAATGAAATAACAAGTTCCCTGCACTCGCACTGCAAACCTAAACTTAGAAACCACGCTTACATAGCATAATTGTAGACCCGAACACTATAGAAGGTTGATTCACAGCATAATTAGCAAATGTACATAGTGAAGTCGAATCCAACCTAAAACGAGGGCGATACCAGCAAAATTAAAATTACCAAAATCATAGTAGCATCGCTATTTCTAGCTACCTCCTATCTTAATTCTACATTATATACATCCCTTCAAGCCTGTGGCCATAACAAAATTACAACAATGTTACAATCTAAGTCTTTCGGCTGTAACGAAATACTAATCTAAGCATTTGGTCGACGACCAAATCTCTATCATCTTCCTGACTTATCTCCACTTTGAGCCCAACTCGAGATGACCGATTCTGAATGAGATATTCACGTTAGGTAGTGAGCCGTCACAGGAATGTAGGAACTGCCAATGGTGCATGAATCCTACCTACACTCGACCATACTAACACATTGATTAATACATTGCTTACCAAATACTTCATGAAAGAAAATATTAGTTGCAAATAATATTAAAGGTATAAAATATATAAAAATAATTAATTAAGTCCATTGCAAAGCTTAAATATGAAAATAAAAAGCTAGTGCAAGAATAGACATGGTTCTTGAAATAGTGTAGGAATGAGGAGGTTACGAGGATAAAACAGAGGTCTTAGTTTGTGAATTTGAAGTAGGAAAGGGGTTAAAAATAAAGCAATTTAGCCTACCAACATTTTTGCAATTTTTGTATAAGTGTCCACACCTCTTCTTCATTGTTCCATTCATCCCTTGCTTCATTTATCCAATCAGGTTGGATAATAGAAATGACACTAAGCAATGCTTCCACATTGTCATCCTTTCTTGAGAGTGCATCTGAAACAACATTTTGCTTCTGTTTTTTTTGGATGATTTCAAAGTCACAACCCAACATCTTTGTGACCCATTTTCGCTGCACTTGTGAAGATAATATTTGTTCCAAAAAGTATTTAAGACTACCATGATTAGTTTTTATCTTGAAGTGTCTTCACATTAGGTAAGGTCACCATTGCTTTAGTGAAAGTAGTAATGCCAAAATTTCCTTCTCATAAATAGGTTTGTGTAAATACCTTCCCTTGATTGAATGACTTTCAAAAGTAATGGGTCTTCATTCTTGCATTAAAAAACACCAATTCTATCTCCTGAGGCATCCCATTCCACAATAAAGGTTTTTGTGAATTCTAGTGTAGCTAAGACCAGTGCTTGGCACATTTCCTCTTTAAGATATTAAAAGGCCTTAGTTGCTTCTGAATTCCAACAAAATGCATATTTCTTCAGGAAGGTCATTAGAGGCATTTATATTCTCCTATAATTCTTAACAAACTTGTGGTAATACCCTGTCAACTAGAGAAATCATTGAATATGCTTTAGGTTTGTGCGGATTTTCCATTCCTTAATGGCTTTAATTTTCTTAGGGTCTACCTTAACACCCTCATGAGATACAATATGACCCAAATATTCCACCTCCTATACTTTGAAGAAACATTTGTAGGTTTTTGCATATAATTGTTTCTCCTCCATTAGTTTGAGCACCCTGTCAACATGTTGAACATGATCCTTCCAAGACATGTTATAGATTAGTATATTATAAAAAAATACTAACACAAATTTTCTAAGGAAGGTTTTGAAAATGAAATTCATAAAACCTTGAAATGTGGAAGGTGCATTACTAAGGCAAAAAATCATGACCAAATATTCATAATGACCTTCATGAGTCCTGGATGTTGTTTTCAGAATGTCTTCAGTCTTCATTCTAATTTGATGATATCTTGAACAAAGATCCAACTTGGTGAAGTAAATTGCTCCATGTAATTCATCGAACAATTCATCAATGTCAAGAATGGGAAATTTATCTTTAATAGTGAGCTTGTTGAGCTCCCTATAATCTAGAAACATATGCCATGATCCATCCTTCTTGAGCACCAATACTACTAGAGCAGGGAAATAAATTTGATTAGGTTGAATTATAGCGACCTCTAGCATTTCTGCAACCATACATTCAATTTCACTGGGCATAGGGATAGCTATAAAGCTTGATGTTTGGAGGAACACTTCCTGGAATCAAGTGAATAGCATGATCATAATCATGAATAGGTGGGAGGCCTTTGAGAGTCTCAAATACTTTGGAATGATTGTCCAAGACATTTTGGAGATATGGAGAAATATATTATTTCAATGTTTGAATCTCTAGTGATCATAATTGTGAAATTACACCCCATTGTTCATTCTTCAAAATATTTTTCATGCTATTAGAGCTGATTATATTCGCTAGCTTCCCTGATATACCCCTTAATTCAATTTCCTTTCCTTCCCAAAAAAATTTCAAGAAGAGTTCTTGAAAATTAAAAGTCATCATCCGCAAAGATTGTAACCATTGGACTCCTATTACAACATCAACACCACCCATTGGAATGGAAATCATTCGATTATTCAATACATATTCCCCCATGGTTAGCTTGATATTATGGAAATTTTCAGAGAAATTTATAGTTCCTCCATTTTCAAGCATAACTTGACACTCTGATGTTAGATATAGAAAGGAATTCAATTCTTTAGCTATCTTACAGTGAACAAAATTATGGGTACTACCCGAATCAATCAACACTATTACCTTTTTATTATTGATATATACTTCTATCTCAAGAGTTTGAGGAGTGGTAATTCCCACCAATGAATTAAAATATATGGTTGGAATCATTTCTTCTTTCTTTGGGGTTAGTTCCTGGTGTATATCCTCTTCTTTTGATGTTTATTGTTCCTTTTCGTCCTTATCTTCACAATCTATGTAAAATAATTTATTCTCAACACACTTCTCACCTTTAGTGTATTTTCTATCAAAATTGTAACAAAGCCCTTTTTCTATTTTTTCCTCTAATTTTTATGGTGCCAACCTTGTAGGTTGTGTAAGCTTAAGAGAAACAACACTTCCATATTTATAGTTGTGAGTGGTAGACTTCCTTGTTGCCATAATTTTTCTTTCAACTTTTCTTGCCACCCTGAATGCCTTATCCAATTAATCAAGTTCCCAAAGGTGAACCTTGTGTTAGAAGTCATCCTTCAAAGTCAAAGACATCAATCCTATGCTCCTTTAGAATACCAGTTACCCTGATATCCATTTTTTGGAAGTCCTAAATATGCTCCTCCATAGAACCATTTTGTTTGAGATTTATTAGTTGGATAAAGAAGAGGATTCTCTTTGTATCCTCACAATGTGGTAAAATTTCCTCTGTAAAAATTGAACAAGTGAAAAGTGGTTTACGAGAAAAAATCCATCGATACCATACAAATTGATTGGGTTCTAAATATAAATATGTAATTCCTACCTTTTGTGTGTGTTGCACATCATGTAGATAAAAATATTGTTCAATATATATTATCCATGTTACCAGATACTTGCCATCAAACGTCTTGATATAGCTCTTTGGTATGTGTTTGGTATTCTATCCAAAGTTCAAGTCTCTAAAATCATGATTAACATTGCTTTTGTTCTCATCATGAGTTTCATGGAATACCATTTTTCCTTTAGGAAGAATTTCGTGTAGCAACTTTGTCAAACCTTCGATGTCTACTTTCAAACCATCCATATTAGATTTCATATATGATTTTAATCCATCCTTCAAACATTCCATGTATGATTTTAAACCATTCTTCAAACCATCCATCTTAGCTTCCATTTCATTTTTACTTATTCATTGCGAGAGTAAAATTTGTTGCACTTGGTCGTGTAATTTTGATATATCATGTTTCATCTATCACCCATGAAGCTTCTAGACCACAAAGCTTTGTTTCCATTTTTAAAAACCTTCAAGAAGTGGATCGGCATGGGTGTGATCTCCATACTAGCATTGATCGACGTTGTTCACAGGCTCACAGGCGGGTGAGACAAATAAGGGTCGCGCTAGTCCAAATAAGCATGTTTTTAAGGAGCTACTCCAGGAATTATTAACAAAGATTTTTTTCTGCATACTGTAAGGGATGTAATGGCATATTTTTCATGATGGAAAAGAGACATAGGGATCACTATTAAGGTCCTCCAGGATCTGGGAACAGGGAGTACAGGGACAATGAAAAAATTATGTGTAACAGATTCCCCTTAAAGCATGAAGGCGAAATGAGAGTGACGGATGAAATGCTTTACGAGTACATGCCAGGACCAAGACTTCTTCTTCAGAAAACCTGTAAAATCAAGCACATATATACATAACTTAAATCTTCGAGATAAACGAATGACATAAGGTATGGAGGCAACCATCCATAAAAAGATCATGTAATAGGACCCGTGGTATGGACACAGCCACCCAGTAATAAAGAGGGTCACAAATATGGACTCAGGTATGGTCGTAGCCATCCAGATAAAATAATCATGTGTACAATCATGAATAATATCTATCGCCTCACAACCTAGATGTTATCAGACAAAATCCAGGGTCTTGCGCTCTATCACAACCTGATCAAGTACAAATTTAGGCATGTGAATGAGTGATTTGAAGTCAAACATGCAAGAAAATCGCCTAATTACCAGTCAATGATTTAAACTATTAACATGCACGAGAGAGACCACCAATAATGAGAATGGTACTCAAGGTACCAGCAGTAGAATACACAAGACATGAATAAGGAACTGAAGTCAAAAAATCGTGAAATCATTTGATCGAAGGCCAATTATGCGAAAGAACAACCTGCCATTAGGGCATGTAGGCTCTAAGGTACTGAAAATGGATCTCTAGATCAACTTCCTGGATAAAGAGTTTAAGTTAACAGGAAGTGATTTGTCTAAGGAGGGCCATGATGTATCCCACATCATCGACACGAGACATAGGAAATAAGATAATGATGAATCAAGACTGAACAGAGTGTTAGGGTCCTATAAATTATAGGATCTCAAGGTGATTGAGTATTTTGTCTCAGTAATCATATATTGTAAATAATTTTCAATATGTAAATGATTTCCAAAAAAAATTATATAGAAAAGAAAATGAAAATAGGGTATAACAAAAAAGAAAGAAAAGTTGCAAATAATAAAAATAAAACAAGAACCCCACAAAAGAAAAAATAGAAAAAATAATACTGAAAGTGCTGCAAATTCAAATGCCACTACTGATAGATTAGTTTTCTTTATGTCATCATCAAATAAGATTGTGTGCAGCTTGTTTAAAAATGCCACAATGACTAGATATTTGTTAAAATCATACATCTTAATCATGATTGAACAATTGTGATTTTTTGTCAATTAGATTATTGAATAAAGATTTTCCAAAAAATTTAATCTTGGAAAATCAGTAGTTAGGTAGAAAATGAAATTGATTCAAATGCTTAATCTGAATCAATAGGAGAAATAAGTGATAGAGTAGATTAGATTTTTTCCATAAAAAAATTTATGTGGGTTTGCTAGCCTAAATGCACCCTAAGAAGAAAGAAGAAACTAGATTTTTCCAAAAGGGATAAAACTTTTTACCTTTTCCTGGCTGAAGACACTAAGCTTCCTAAGAAGAACCCTCCATACTCTTCCTCCATCTTCTTTGACAGAGCCAAACAAATTATAACAGTAATTGCATACCTCCTTGTCTACTATTCTAACTAGTGGATAGATTAGCCCATCATAGGTTTCCTCTCCATTTTTACCACAGATTCTAAACCATCTATCATTTCCAATTTCAGCCAATTCCTGGCAGATAGTATTCATGACCAATTTTTCAAGTTTCATACAAAAGAGGTATTCAAATACTCCTATGTTTTGGTTTATATGTTTCTATATTTCCAGGCAGATAAGTTTAAATTTTCTATGAAGAAATTGGATGAATATTGAAATCAGTAGTCAATCATTTCTAGACCACATTGGTGATGAAAGAGAAAAAAGAATATTCACACAAGCAGTTCATTGAACTATTTTTACATCCATAAATGAGCCTCCTGAGCAGTACAACTGAACCAATAATTAGTGAAGACATCAAAAGGATTCTACATTTATCAGATCAAGCAAAGACAGGGGACTGTTATTTGTACCAGAACTACACAGAGTTGAGAGTTTATGGTTGTGATTTTTCTCCTTACAAGCTTCCAAAATTAATCCCAATGAGGATTTTTTCCTTAGAGTACATTAGAAAGATGTCAAATGTTGATGAAATCCACTTTGTATTAGCAAAGAAGAAATCACAGTTTAGAATCAAAACAAAAATTGGGCCATTTATTTGCAACAACAGTTTAGCAGGGGAGGAAGCAGACAAGATATTGAAGGAAATGAATTTTAGTCTCAACTTCAACTGGTCCTATGATCCCTTGCGAACCATTTCAAAGTTAAGGGTAGAAAACAAGACTACTCCTTACATACACACCCATAGGCCAGAGATAGAGAAATACATGAATTGGTTGGAGTGGGATGAAAATACTTTGTAGGAAGATGAGGAGCAACTAGTATCAACATCAACATCATAGACTATTATCCCACGGGAAAAAGTAGGAAAAAGGCTGAGAGAAGAAGAGTCACCTTCGGTGGTTGACACTACAAGCAAGGAGTTCAAGAAAATGTATAGGAAAAGAACCAAGCTTAATCCAAAAGCTAATACAAATAAAAATTCAGAACAAGAAGATGTTATAATCACTAAGGAGGCACCTACATCTTCTCAAGTTGGTGGCCAATCCACCATTTCTCCTACTACTTATTCAGCTTCACAGGACCAACAACAGGTTATTCAGACAACTAAGGTTGTCCCAGGGGAGAAAGAGAAGACAATATTTGATACATTTAGGGAAATAAAATTGAAGAATGAAATCTTGAAGAATAACACATATAGTCAATTCTAGAAGAAAACTTCCAGTTCTCAGAGTAGGTTGTTGCAAGCATTTGACTCTGAAAAAGGTAAAATGAAAATGGCCTTTCTTGAGGCACAAATTTCATAGCCAAAGACAACAGATGATTACAAGAATACTTCTTTTGAGTTTGACATAAAATACATTCATACCATTGATCAAATGGAAATGCACAAGAAAACAAGTGAAATGATCTCCTCTACCTTGACTAACACAACAATGAGTCTTTCTAAGTTGCAGGTTTCCTTGGCCAGCATTCAGTCACAGCTAAACATGGAGAAAATCTCCTCTCTTGCCAAGGATACAAGGATAAAATCCTTGGAGGACTTGGTAGTTAAGATAGGATATGATCCATCTAACATGAATGCTACAGAAGAGATAATAAATAAGATTAATGCTAACATAGCATCTTTGAGGAAACAACTGAAGCTGTCAACTACATAAGACCCTCTCACGAAAGACATTGAAGAAACATAGTCTCAAAAGATTGATATGATGAGGCTCATCATGGAGAAAAATGTACAGTTGAGACAAATGGAGACAGAAACGGAAAATATGATTAAAGGGAGGGAGGAAACTGCAAAACTTTCCATGGTTCCTTTGGATGTTGTACCTCTTACAACCATCCCCACAGCTACAACTTCTACAAAACAGATAGCAGATGGTGCAGAATAGTTGACAAAGGCAGTGGAGAATCTGTCTATCCAAACAGAGGAAATCAAGAAGTTGCAGGATCAAGTCAAAGTGTTACAAGTCCAGAGATCAAGGACTGAAGCCTCACAGAGAGCACAAAAATTAATAGAGAGATTGTAGAAGTCAAAGAGAGAATCAACCATTGGATAGGCATTGGCCCAAGCCAAGGAAATCATCTGGGAATATATTATGAATTCTATTAATGAAATCTGTCCCAACATCCATATTATTTATGAACAAAATGAGTTGACTAAGAAAGCAAATGATGCTATCACAACTATCAAAGAAGAGCTTAGGGATATGCCTATTACAACAAATAACATCATCAATTTCCTGAACTCCAAGAACATATATGAGCTAGGTGACTTGGGAGTGAATGAAATAACAGAGACCATCCTAGAAGTGAAGAGGATTCTAAACAAGAAGAATATGGTTGTTCAATTGGAAGATAAATGCCATGGCTTGGAGATAGTAGTGAACATATTTTTTAACCGGATAGAGCCTTTAACACAGAAGGGTATTCCTTCTCTATTTTTTATTAATGATAAGTTAATAGCTCAGGAATATTATGTGAATGAATTAAAATAAATTTCCAGGTACAACACCAAATTCTCCAACATTAAAGGCAGTATGATAGGCAAAGCATTTCTGGAGGGAATCAGTAATGACTTTTTCATTCAACATGAGGTAAATCACATCTTTGTGGTAAAACCTACCTTTGCCAAATATATTGAGGTTGATGAGATTTACCGAAAGGTAATAAAATTGACTATTCTATATGAAGATCGATGGGATAAACTATGTGAGCTATAGGAGTAAAATGTCATTAAGAAAAGTCAACTACATCCAACACATCAGCCAACACACTAGCCAGCGCAGCCCAGAAATAGGTCCATTCAACAATTGTTTCCTCTAAAACAGTGCCAGCGTTCCAAATCATCTCCACCGAGCCTATTTTTTTTCACAATTAGAGTTTATTATTCAATTTTTTGCTAATAATACACTACCAGTTAAGACAACATTGATGTAATCATTTTTGTTATATTTTGTATAAATACTCCATTGTTCGAAGTATTATAGTTTGATTTCTGAGTATATTTTTCCTACTGAGGATTGTAATTTTCAATTTTGCTAGAGCATCAGTAATACAAGGACTTATTACAGGATTCATGTGGTGTATTCACTGGTGAATTTCTCCTACTATAACTGTGTTATTTCACTGTTTTCCTTTCTTTGTAAATCTGAAAAATCTTAATTGTTAAACAGAAACTGTGATGCATATGACATGTTAATTAAAACACCTTATCCTAGTTGTTTTGCAATTTATATGTTTTCCACTAAAGTCAAATTGAAGAATACTTAATTGATTTTCAATCTCTACTTAATTTCACTTTTCTTCCACCTCCATAATTCATTTAAAATATTAAAGGATCCAGTTAATGCAACCTAGCTTGCTCTGTGATAACTATTTTAAATATTGATGAAAAACCAGTTATAACCCAATGGGAATATAATCACTTAATCAACCAAACAATCAAAATCAAACAAAGAATCAAACACAATCATAACTAGCCTAAGATTTGTTAAAAACAAAGTTAAATTTTACAGAGAGATCCCTCTCTAAAGCCTGCAGTTCTAGATTCGAGCTTCCAAAGCGATTTTGATGTTATATTTTGTGTTTATTCTCATAATATGATAAATTACAGAACGATAACATAGTGGTGACCATACTAGGGAACTAATTGAAAATATTGAAAATTTCTTCGACTTCATAACCTTGGTAAAAAGTGTATGATAGGAACATTTTAAGAGATTGTTTCCTTCTCATATTTTGTAAATAAGTGTGTGTGTGTGTGTGTGTGTGTGTGCTTTATTTTTCAACTTTGGCTCCCAAAAGAGCCTACACTAGATCTCATCCTAATACAAAGCTTTCACTAATTGTTGATCACCCTGAAAAGCTGCTGAGAAGAAAAAGCATAAAAGAGAGCCAAGGAAGTAGTAGCCCTCCCCATAGAGAAGATTCACTCCCAAAATAATTTTTTACTTGAAAATACATTGAGTTTGACTTACCTTATGAACAAAGTTTATTTAGAACTAAGTCGACCAATTGAGTAGATCAAATAGTGGTAGAACAAGCTACATTAAGAAGACATTCATTTGAAGCATAGTCTGCTCCTCTTGATATAGACCTTCATATTATTCAGGATTTTGATAAATATCAAGGTTTAGTTTTAGGTCTTGACCTTTCTGTTCATGAAGCTTATGTCTAGCAGTATTTAGAACTCTCTGCCATCACTTATTTTGCAGAATCATCCACCTCATCACAATATGTGCATCCTAGATCAGCTAGTCCTACCCCTTCTGTAGTTTCCACTATTGTTCCAGTAGTTTCTCATCAAGCTACTCAAACCCCATTCTCTCCCCAATATTCATCCACAATCTAGCCTTCATTCTCACCAAAAGCTCAACCTTTAGTTCAACTTCAACCTTTGATTCAACCTCCACCTGTTATTCAACAAAAACCTTTGATCAATCCTCATATTTCTCATCCCCACATCCCTATAATGGTAGCTATATATGCTCCCATTGTCCTTCAATCCCTTTGGAAAACATGCCACGGGATTATCAAACATGAATTCCAAAATTTGATGGAACTGGACCTATCACTGCCCAACAACATGTAGCTATGATGAATGATAGTTTTGACCTTCAGGAGGTAGATGAGGAAAATGTAAAAATGAGGTTGTTTGCAAAAAGTCTCACTGGAGAGGTTAGGAAATCGTTTAAAGCTTTTCCTGCTGCTAGCATAAATGATCTCCCTGCATTCCATCAGACATTCCTTAATAGGTGGGAAATTAAAAAGAACCCTCTTCAGATTTTATCTAAGTATGAAAGCATTAGGAGGGCACCAGGGGAAAGTGTTCGGGACTATTACACTAGGTTTAATAGTGTATACAATGCAATTCCTACCAACATTAAACCACCCCAAGGATTGGCCTTAATTAAATTTCTAGATGGATTTGAGGCAGACATGTCTTACCAGCTTAGAGAAATAAATTCATCAATATTAGAAGAAATGAAAAGGGATGTAGTGAGTGTAGAAGCAAATCTGTTAGCAAAGAGGGCTAGAATTAGGACTGAAAGGAGAGTGACCATGAAAGAATAACCCTCAACTTCTTCTGCTGCTGCTAAAATTGATTCATTAGTCAGAACAATAGAAAGATTGATGGAAATGATTAATATAAATGAAAGAGCTTCTCCTAGAGAAAATCAGAATGCACCACAAAATTGTAATCAAAATCCTAGAAGAAATCCTCCCCAAATCAAACAAAGGTAACAAAGGGGCCCTGATCAACAAATTAGACCTCCATTTCAGGAGAATTATGTTGATGGAGAGGCGGAAATAGTAGAAGAAGCAGAAGAGAACCAAATCAATTTGATGGGTATCAATGATGATGAAACTATTTTTCTTACTCAAGAAGAATAAGAGATTTTTCAACTCTCCCAAACTGAACTTGATTCAGAAGAATTAGATGATTAGAAACAGGGATTTGAAAATGATATTATGGAAGTTCATAGGTAATATAATATTAGGATTAAGAAAACATTATATGTCCCAAACAAAAATAATTTTGAAAATCCTGTCAAGAAAACTTCTAATACTGTTATAAAGAAAACCCTAGAAAATTCTACTAAGAAAACTGCTGATATTTCTAGCAAAAAGACAGTAGAAATTCCTACCAAAAACATTATTGAGAGTACCTCCAAAAATACTCAAACTAATATCCCAGCCACCAGCCACCAAAAGGAACCCGTGTCAAAAGAAATTGTTGATAAATCTGATTTTCTGAACTTAAATAGGTTTCAAACATCATTCAAAATTGAAAATGAACCGGAAAAACTGAAAAATCCCATCCCCTTAACAAATTTAATGAAAAAAATCTATACAGAACTCAGGTTATGAACGCTCTAAACATAGGGGAAAACACTGACACTGTTAATTGGAATGATGATCAACTTGAACTCTTATTTGGTCCAGAGGTAGATGGTAAACCACGGGAAGTAGGAGTTCCTCCATTCTATGTTGGTCTCAATGTTCATAATAAGATTCTCCATAATGCTGTGTTATATTCAGGTGCTTCGCACAATTTGATGCCTAAAGCTGTTATGGAGAAGCTTGGTCTTGACATTACTAGGCCTTACAAAGACATATTCATTTGATTGCAGCAAAGTAAGATGTTTAGGCCACATTAAGGATATAGTGTTACTTAAGCCCAAATCCCAGCTAAGAGTCTAGTAATGGATATAGTGGTTGCTTATATAACCCCTAAGTATGGCATTCTATGGTCATGCTCATGGGGAGAAAAATTACAAGGGACCCTACAAATGGACATGACTTATGCTAACATACCGATGTTTGGTCAACAAAGAAGACTATATAGGGAAACTTTAATGAAATTCATGGTGAGTAGTTAGGATAAACCACATAACTATCTCCTTTACTCTGTCCACTTAGATTTAGACTCTTTCATTCTTTATAATGATGGAGATATCAATACTCAAGCTACCAATGCAAAAAATGATATTTGTGAAACACATGAAAATGAAATAGAAATAACTGAAAAAAAACACTGAACTTGATCCTATTTGTAACATGATTTTTGATGGATATTGTAGTAGAGAGGGTTCTAGAGCAGGTATGCAGGTCTCAAACACAAGAAACAACCATGCTGAAGGTCATTCATATAAGCTAAATTTTCAATGTACAAAAAATGTAGCCGAATATGAAGCACTTCTATTAGGTTTGCAATTGTTAAAAAGATTAGGTGCTAAGAGAATTTCAATTCATGGAGATTCTAAATTAATTATAAAGAAGATTTGTAACACAGTATTTTGTCACCGTCCCTGCAATCCCCATCCCGAACATTGGAGGACCATTTCAGTGACTTTTGTGTACTGTCATACCTTGATATAAGTGTCATTGCATCCCTTGGAATGTCAAGAGCATATTCTATGTTGATCATTCTCAAGCAGACCTTCAAAAACATGTGATTTTGGGTTGGCGCTGGTAGGCAGTTATGGCCTCCTGCCCATGGAGAAATTAACATTGGACCTTGCGCCCTTTGGTGCTCTATCTCATAAGGGCATCTGCGCTGAACTGTTTTTGGAATTTTTTTTAAAATAAAAACGAAGTTTCCATGCTTAACGACTTCGTGAGCGGAGCCATCATCATTTTTTCAACTGAATAACGTCGAATTCCTCCCTTTGGCTTGTTGTTTCCTACAATTGTGAAACTCCCCAAAGGGATAGGACTCTCCTCCACCTTATGACGGATCCCAAATCACCTCTTCCTCTCCTATAAATTCTTCCTTCTCATATTGATTTAGCTAGCTGAATAGTCATTACTATAGCTGGTGTGTAGAAGAAGGCAGAGAAGAATCAATTGTTGAGAGAGTTTAGGCCCATTGCCTAATTGAGTCCAATACCGAACGAGTGCTTAAGACGTGCCCCAACTGAACCCCTCGAAGAAGATCCGCAACGTCAAGGCATAAGGTTGTAAACTTTTTTTTCTCTATCATTAATACATGACTGGTTTATGGTTCCAACTCTATTTCCATTTATAAGCAAAGTTTTTAGCTCTCCTTGACTAGCTGAATAGCTATAGATGAATCTATATGCTTGTATTTTGTCATCGTTCATTTGATCTTTGTGCAAACGCGTGAACATCGCCACTGATACAGAGCGCAAGGCATGAAGACGAAGATCGAAGGATCGCTACCACATGCCATGACAAAAACATTGGGCCAAGGTAGGATATATGTTCTGGTTCATATTTCATTTATAAGCTAGGAATTTAGGAGTCCAGCATGTCTCCTTGTTGCTAGACCCACTCCAGGGCTAGATGGATTGTCTCTGTCTGTAGAGGGGATTTTCTTTCTCAACAAATTGGTGACCATACTAGGGAGTATTATGTTTGTTGTTTCTCCTTGATTCGTTTAGAGTTTTTCTTGTCTGTTTGACTTTGGTCGTATTTCCATTTCTCTACCTTGTTTTTCTTGTCTGACTGTTTCAAGCCATCTTACCTATTCTCAGAGTGTAAAGCCTGGATTTTCCTCAGCTGCTTTTTCTCCTTTCCTTAGTTTTCTAGCTCAACACTGTTGTTTCCTTAAAATTCGCGCCAATTGGGGCGGGTTGCCTGTTTTACACGTGTGATTTCCCCTGTTCAATGCAAATTACAGCTGAACAGTCATGCAAATCCTGTAGGTTTAGGGTTTGGGCCTCTTTCTTGAGTTTTTCCAATGCATCTTGCCTCTATATCAGTTTTTCCCTCCTGGATTAGTCCACTTGGATTGTTTTTTACTTTCATCTCTCATTATTTTTAGTTGATTGTCTCTCATCTGATTGGTGTGGTTTCACATCATAGGGTTTCTAGGTGTCTTCCATTGCTTGTTTGACCACATGTTCACTGAACTTTTGAGTTGTGTATGAGTCAATCTAGTCTCTTGTCTTTTCAACTTGTGGACTAATTTTTTAGTATTTTATCTCGATTCTATGTGTTTTTAGGTCGTTGAACTGTCATCTTGGTGTCCGTTTGACTTCCACCTGTCACTCTGAGCATATATTACATTGCTCACTAAGTCAATTCGAAAGTCCTCTTTCTGCGCGAAGGGATGCATGTTGGTTTTGAGTGTGTTTTAAATTCGTGTTGGATTGGTCTCTTTTTTTTTATCATTTCATTCGAGTTGCTCAAAACTAGTATTCATTTTGTCCTTTTAGTGTAACAATGAATTATTTCTTCTCATTCATCTAAAAGAACAAAATTTTCCTTTTTTCCTCTTGATTTGAAAATGGAAATTAGTATTTTTCATTAGCATCTTTCTCATTAAAAAGTGAACAACAAGAGAAAATATTTTCGTTTTCTTCTTTGGTTGTGTTATGAGTAGTAGGAAAATTTCTTCTTGCATTCAATTGCTTGCTGCTTCGTTGTGAACTTTTATCCCTATCTTAGATAACATTCATCGAATTGAAAGATTTATTTTCTCATATAGCTGCATATAGAATATCATTAGATGACAGCGGTAGGTCCTTGGAATTGAAACCTAATTCAAGATAAACCGTTAAAATTTATTCAATCAACCTAAGGAAGCATTGAAACTTAACACTCACACTTAGAGGTATAAGCTAGTGACATGTCCCAACGTCGTTAAACCTATTAGCTTTCGCTTGCCATCTGGCATTAAACAGCGCTAGTACAGACTTGTGCTCCCCATACCGTTGCGTATATAAAGGCAGACCCTCATAGGTTGCAATCCTTTATCCATAGGAAGCCAAGTCTACAGCCCTGTAACCGTGATACACCGAACACAGCATTCGGGGAGATTTCCTGCATGTACATTAATTACTTGGTCATTTCTCTTTCATTTGATCACCAAGGTGTATATTGCAGTTCACGAGAGCTTAGTACGCCCTCTTGCATAGATTTCCCGAGTAGTCATTTTGATCTTTCTGTGACTCTTTAAATTTGAAAATATCATAAAGCACTTGTCCTTTTGAGCTCGTTCAAACTGAAAGTGATTAGAGTCACCTTTTTTCCTTTTCTTAACTCTTAAAACATGAAAAGGAAAATTTTTGTTTCAGTGTCTTAAAATTGACTACCCACGAAATATTCTTGGTTAAAGTTACATTCCTTAGTGATTCTTTAGGGTTGATTCCAATGGTGACGTTTCTAGAGTCCATCAACCAATGAATCCCCTCATATGGGAAACCTAGTCCTTTTCCTTTGTTCGGGAATGTTGGTGCCCCGTATATCGAAACGTTGTCCCTCCCGGGATTAACCATTGGTCTGCTAGTTTCATTGTTTTCAACCCCTATGGTTTCGAATATACCGACTATCTCTCAACCGAGTTCTCCTTCGCCTGAACCATGTCAACCCCATGTTGATCCTAAGGTTGAACCCTCACCTTTTTCACCTATTTCTTCACCTCGTTCTTCCCCTTCGCCTGGTGAAAGTCTGGATTCTAGTAATAAGGTGGCTAAGAATAAGAAGAATAATTCGAAGAAGAAGAAGGAAAATTTGTTAGGGGGGAGAATCAACAACTATTGCTACCCATGCAACTAATATTGAGAAACCTCCCACTCCATCTCACATAGTCAAATTCCCTAGCAAGCTATGTGAGGGTGACCACCTTCTTCATGATTTCCCTAGTAATCCCAAGGTGCTAGAAGTGTGGTTCGTTGGCCCGAGTCTTCATTCATCATCAACCTCTGGGCATCATGCTGACGATGAGCCTTCAGCTAAAGATAATGAGACTCGTAAGAAACAGGGTAAGATCAAATTTCCATGTAGTTGTGTGAAGGGAATTATCCCATTCACCTCTGTCCTTATATGGATGAAGCCTCTCAAGTGTTGGATACCCTTTCATATTTTGAGTCCTGTCTTCCCATTGGTTACCCAAATTTTTCTTCGATTCCTTAGATAGTTGACCAATTCATTGATCGGGATTCATCTCCAGTCAATTCCACTCTCTCTGAAAGTCACTCTCCCGAGTGTATTCCCAGCCAATCATTGGTTGAGAAAAAGTTCAACATGATTCCACCTACATTTCATCAGGTCTTTTCTATCGAGAGTGGGTCTCGTCCTAGTAGGGTTCTTTTTGTTTCCTCTGATTCCCCAGGATCGAAGGGCGATCCTCCAGTTTCCATGATCTAGGAGGGTGATCCTCTGAATCCCATAGCCACAGCTCAACAAAGTGATCCTATGAATCTCATTACCGAAATACAAGAGGATGGTCTTCCTGCCCCCATAATGCAAGGGGATAATCCTCTTATTCCTATGGCAACCCCTCCATGTAGTTTGGTTTCTTCCTTTGATTGGATTCATTTTATGGGATATCGTATTCCTTCTTACATGCCCTTTGAGATCACCATACAGGCCTGCAATATGGTCGTACTGGGCACAATTATAGATGAAGGTGCCTCAGTTAGTATTATTTCCTCAACTACCTGGAAAGATTTAGGTTCTCTGTAGCTTGTGCCTGTTACTCAGAATCTGTTGGCTTTTAACAGAGGAACAAGTCAACCATTAGGGATCCTTCCAAAGTTGCCTATTAATTTTGGAGGGAAAACCATCTATATAAACGTGATGGTTGTCTAAGGCCCCTTGGATTTTAATTTACTCCTAGGGCATGACTATGCTTATGCCATGGGCGCATTTGTCTCTTCCCTTTTTCGTGTGATCTGTTTTCCACATGAAGGTCAAATCGTGACCATTGATCAACTTTCATTCTTTGGTCCTGATGTGACATCTGGTCTACCATCGTCCCTTCCTAATTCTTACCTTCCGGTGATATCTTCCCCACCACAAGTCAATTATGTGGCCACCTGTTCCATGTCTGCACCCCCTGATATTTCAGTCAGTGAGGTAATACACAATGTATTGGGTGCATTGGATCCTAATTTCCAGAGTGTTGTTCTCCCGTCAAATGAAAAACTCTTGGAAGCCAAGAATTCTTATTCTTCATGATCAGCTTCTATCGAAGCATAGTTCGTTTTATTGTGTCAAGCTCCTTAGAAAATGAAACAAGGTCTTCGGAGCATAGTTCATTTTCTTGTGTCAAGCTCCTTAAAAAATGAAACAAGATTCTTTCAGAGCATAGTTCGTTTTCTTGTGTCAAGCTTCTTAAAAAACGAAACAAGGTCGTCAGAGCATAGTTCGTTTTCTTGTGTCAAGCTCCTTAAAAAATGAAACAAGGTTGTCAGAGCATAGTTCATTTTCTTGTGTCATACTCCTTAAAAATTGAAACAAGGTCTTTAGAGCATAGTTCATTTTCTTGTGTCAAGCTCCTTAAAAAAATGAAACAAGCTTCTTTCGAAGCATAGTTCGTTTTCTTGTGTCAACCTCCTTAAAAAATGAAACAAGGTTGTCGGAGCATAGTTTTTTTTCTTGTGTCAAGTTCCTTAAAAAATGAAACAAGGTCGTCGAAGCATAGTTTGTTTTCTTGTGTCAAGCTCCTTAAAAAATGAAACAAGATCGTCAGCGCATAGTTTATTTTCTTGTGTCAAGCTCCTTCAAAAATGAAAAAAGTCTTCAGAGCAGAGTTCGTTTTCTTGTGTCAAGATCCTTAAAAAATGAAACAAGCTCTTATGAGGACAATTTTTTTACCATGTAAACCCCATTAAAAAAATGAATTAGGTTGTGAGGATAGTTCTTTTACTCTTTCAACCTCGTTAAAAAATGAACTAGTTTCCCATTCAATTTGAGTCTTTGATTAGATATCGTAAAATCCAAGTCGAATCTTTCCCCTGATCTCATCGTTGAACCTTCATTCTATCCACCTGTCAGTAACTAGAAGTCTACTCCAGTGAATGCACTGAAGCTTGGGGGTCATGTACCTCGAATTGAGTCACCATGTTGGGGGCATGCAAACATATTTCAAGCATAGTTTTCCATGTTTTCAAGCTTGTGTAAAAATGAAACCAATTTCAAGCATAGTTTGTTTCCATTTCAAGCTTGTGTAAAAATGAAACCAGTTTCAAGCATAGCTTTCTAAAACATTTCAAGCTTGTGTAAAAATGAAACCAATTTCAAGCATAGTTTGTTTCCATTTCAAGCTTGTGTAAAAATGAAACCAGTTTCAAGCATATTTTTCTAAAATATTTCGATCTTGTGTAAAAATGAAACCAACTTCAAGCAGAGTTTCCTGATTTCAATCTTCTATAAAAATGAAACTATTCTTATTTTACCTCTCATGATTATCATTTTATCAGCATGTCTTTCCATATGATCCTTGGTTTTCTCATTCCATCGTTGCCATCTCCTTGGTCGATCATATTCCCTCATTTGATTGTTTTACCCATTCCCGAGGAACAACTGGAATGAGTGGTCTTGTTAGCCAGCCTCTTGACTTTTATCATGTTCTGAGTAGTTCCACCATCACTGGAACTAGTCGCTACCCTTAATGCCACTCATTCCTCCAGGAGGAGTCAACTTTCAGCTCTTTTCTGACTCTCAAAACATGAAAATATTATCGAGCTCTTATCGTTTTGAACTCATTAAATGCTGTGAAATGTCGTTTACCCCTTTTTCAGGCTGGGATAAAATATTTACGAAAAAGGAATACCTTAACCAATCGCGACTAAGAGATTCTCTCATATTTTTTTTCCACCTTTTCGGGTATTAGGGACTATTTACGAAAAGGGCCTTTTGGATTTTTCTTTTTGCCTCTTTTCAAACTCTCTAAACATGAAAAGACGTCGAGTTATTCCTTTTTCAGACTCATCAAAACTAAATGACATCGGATGTCGTCATCATGACGTTATCGAGTTCCTCCTTCCTAGGGCTCGTAAAATGTACTAGGATGGATTTTTCCGCAGGACAAACTTATATAACAAGCATATGCTATCCCCTTCAAGATTGTTTCCAAAAATAATTGGTGTACTCACTAGAAATGGTGGAGGAAAATGGAACCCGTTCTCAGTCGTGTCGGCAATATGTCACTCTTGAACATGACACTTGTCGGCAGTTCGTGTCAGGTTGGGGACATCCCACATTCTTCATTTTTCCTCCATGGGTTTGGTTTATCTATTTTTACCTCTCACCTACTCTTTGCCACATCACCATGACCTCAGATCCCTTGATGTCAAATACTACCAAATTCCAGAGTCGTGTCGCCAATATGTTCAAGAGGAGTTTCCTTCTGCAGTTTTCAACCCCTGATCCTCTGTTTGGTCCTGATTAACTATAATCTTATTCCTTTGTCTCATGTCGATGATATGGGAAACATTATGGCCCTACTTTGACCGGTCACTTCTGTCAACTTCAACTCATTATCCAGGAAGCTGATCTAGAGACTCCCTTCTGGTACCTTAGAGCTTGCACGCCTCAACGAAAAGTTCTTCGCATTCGACGATAGGTCCTCATTATTGGCCTTCGATCAAGTGATTTCGTGGGTGTTCGACTTCATCTCACTGTTCACATACCATGAATTTTACTAATAGTACCTTGAGGACCATTGTCATTATTGGTGGTTTCTCTCGCACCTGTTAACAACTTTCATCATTGGCTGGTAATCAGGTGATTTTCTCGCATGTTTGACTTCAGTTCATTCATTCGCATGCTTTAATTTATACTTGTTCAATTTGAGATGGAGCACAAGACCCTGGGTTTTTTCTGATAAAATCCAAGTTTTGAGATGATTTGGTTTATCATGACTATATGCATGACTCTTCTAATTGGATGGTTTCAACCATACCTGAGTCTATTTGATGATCCTTCTTACTGGATGTCTGTGTCCATACCTCGGATCTTATTTTTATATGTACTCTACTATGGATGTCTACGCCCATACCACATATTCATGTATTAGAGATATCAGCTGTACTTGTTCTTGCAGGTCTTTTGATGACGGTATTTTGGTTTGGGCATGTTCTCGTAAATCACTTCATCCCTCCCTCTCTCTCAGACTTCATGCTTTAGGGGGCATCTGTTACACATTATTTTTTCACCATCCCTGCAATCCCCAACCCGAACATTGGAGGACCATTTCAGTGAAATCTGTGTACTATCATACCTTGTCATAAGTGTCATTGGATCCCTTGGCATGTCAAGAACATATTCTCTGTTGATCATTCCTCAAGAAGACCTTCAAAAACATGTGATTTTGGGTTGGCACTGGTAGGCAGTTATGGCCTCGCGCACATGGAGAAATTAACACTCGGCCCCGCGCCCTTTGGCACTATGTCTCAAAAGGGCACCCACGTCGAACTATTTTTGGAAATTTTCTAAAAATAGAAATGAAGTTTCCATGCTTAACAACTTCGTGAGTGGAGTAATCGTGGTTTGTTCGATTTAATAACATTGAATTACTCCCTTGGGCTTGTTGTTTCCTACAATTGTGCAACTCCCCAAGTGATAGGCCTCTCCTCCACCTTATGAGGGATCCCAAATCACCTCCTCCTCTCCTATAAATTCTTCCTCCTCGCATTGATTCAGCTAGCTGAACAATCGTTACTATAGATAGTGTGTAGAAGAAGGCAGAGAAGAATCCATTGTTGAGAGAGATTTTAGGCCCATTGCCTCGTCGAGTCCAATCCCAAACGAATGCTTGAGAATCACCCCAACTGAAGCCATCAAAGAAGATCTGCATTGTCAAGGCATAAGGTTGTAAACTTATTTTTCTCTATCATTAATACATGACTAGCTTCGGGTTCTAACTTTGTTTTAATTTATATGCAAAGTGTTTAGCTCTCCTTGACTAGCTGAATAGCTGTTGATGAATGTCTATGCTTGTATGCTATCATCATTCGTTTGATCTTTGTGTAGACACGTGACCATTGCCACCGATACAGAGCACAAGGCATGAAGACGAAGATCGAAGGATCGATGCCACGTTCCATGACAAAAGCATTAGACCAAGGTAGGATACTGTTCCGATTCATATTTCATTTATAATATAGGAATTCAGGATTCCAGCATGTCTCCTAGTTTCTAGACCCACTCCAGGGCTAGAGGGATCGCCTCTGTTCGCAGAGGGGATTTTCCTGCTCAACAAGATTAAAGGAGAATACTCTGCAAAGCATCCTAGAATGAGAGCATACAGAAATTTTGTGCTTGATTTTCTAGAAACTTTTGTAGAATACGACCTTGTTGATATTCCTATAATTCAGAATATCTTAGCAAACGGTCTAGCTTTTTCAGCTAGCACATGTAAAATTCCTCACCCAAATAGACAATATATAGTGGAAGTGAAACATTCACCAGTTGTACTAGATAATATGAGGTATTGGCAAGTGTTTGGAAATGACAAACATATTGAAAATATTTTGTAGTCTAAGGATGAGTATGAAGAAAAGGGCATAGATTTAGAGTGTGAACTAGAAAATCAAATAGTTGTACATACTAATGTAGGAAAACATTTTGATGAATCAAATTTAAATATTCATGTAGATAAAGTTGTAAATAAATTAGAATTACATGAAATATATCTAGAAAAAGAAGAGTTTGAATACTTTAGTTAAAACACAACGTTCTACCTAGAGGTTTGGTTCCACTAGAAGAATTGTTTGATTTCAACGATGTAGCTAAAAAGCCAAAAATAAAGCCCACAGGGGCAGACGTAGAAGAATGTAATATAGATAGTGAACGAGATCCTAAAATGATAAAATTATAAAAATCACTGCCTGCTTCTCAAAAACAAAAATACATAGCTTTATTCAAATAATTCATTGATGTATTTGCCTGGAGCTATGAGGATCTCAAAGCATATGACACTAGTATCATACAGCATAAAATCTCAATCAAGGAAGATAAAAAATCATTCAAACAAAAACCTAGTAGGATAAATCCAGTTCTTATGCATCTGATTGATAAAGAGTAAAAAATATGTATGACACTAAAATCATAGTTCCTCTCAAATACTCTAAATGGGTGTCTAACATAGCGCCTACTAGGAAGAAATCTGGAAAAATTAGATTATGCATTGATTTCAGAAATCTTAACAAGGTTTCCCTAAAAGACAACTACCCTGTGCCAAAAATGAATCATATATTACAAAAGGTAGTGGGGTCTAGTAGGATTTCCTTATTAGCTGGTTTCTCAAGTTATAACTAGGTCTTAGTGCATCCTAATGATCAGGATACAACATCTTTCACTACTCCATGGGGGACCTTCATGTATGTGAAGATGCCATTTGGGTTAATGAATGTTGGGGCCACATTTCAAAGAGCAATGGATATTGCCTTTGCTGATGAAATTGACCAATTTATTGTGACTTATCTAGATGACATTATTTTCTATTCAAAAATCAATGAGGAATATTTGTTACATTTGAGAAGAGTGTTTGAAAAGTGTAGAAGGTTTGGCATTTCATTAAATCCTAAGAAAACACTTTCTGGCCTTGAAGAAGGAAAGCTTATTGGTCATATCATTTCAAAATATGGTATTAGGATTGATCCCAGTAGAATTGAAGCCATATTAAAAATCAATCACCATAGAAACATTAAGGAGCTTCAATCTTTTATTGGCAAGATTAATTTCCTAAGGAGAATCATTCCTAACCTTGCAAAACTTCTTAGAAATATAACAAATATGCTAAAAAGGGATTCATAAATTAGATGGAGCATTGAGGCTAGACAATCCTTTGATTTAGTTAAACAAGAATTGAAAAAATCACCATTTTTAATCAGTCCATATTTTACTAAAGATTTCATTATCTTCTCTTTTGCTTCTGAACACAATGTTGCAGATGTCTTATTGTAGAAAAATAATGAAGGATTTGAATAGCCCATTGCATTTTCAGTAAGGCTTTAAGAGATGCATCTTTGAAGTATAACATAATGGAAAAACAAGCCTTTGCATTAATTAAAGCAACTAAAGACTTTAGAGTGTATATCTTGCATTCCCATATAATTGCTTATGTACCAAATTCAGTGATCAAGGATATTTTAACACAGAATGGACCTGATGGTAAAAGAGGAAAATGGATTGTTGTCATTATTGAGTATGACTTAGAAATCAAACCCACCAAGTTAATGAAAGGACAAGGACTGGCCAAATTGATGGATGAGTCAAATTTCCATGCATTGGATATCAACTTTGTTGCTACATTAGATGAGCAAGAGGAGCATGCAACTCCAAAGAATGAATGCGGGATCTCATGGGATAAACCAATACATGACCAAACAGGGACTCTAGAGGTTAAACCACCTCCATCGTCAAGCTATCATGATCTAGCCTAAACCAGTCCCGAGATCACAAAAACAAATTGAGTTTAGAAATCTCAAAATTTCTTCACCATACCTTGAGGAATTTCCGTGTCTCCACCCACCTGTCAAGGACTTCCAAGAGAAAACAATCTCCACCTCCAACCCTTGGGAATTTTCTTGATACCACCTCACCTTGTTCCAAAACCTTTTGGAAAGTCCAAATCTCAACCAAGAATGAATCCCATCACACCATGGTTATCCGGGAAATGGAAAGGCAAGGCTGAAACCACTGTGAAACCCGGAAAAACCCATGTCGATGAAAGAAAATGAACCAAATAAACAAATGTTGAACCTTGCATTCACACCTCAGCTAGGAAATCACATACGCAACCTATTATCTACAAAATCCTCATGTTGAAGTTTCTAATCAAACCTTCTCGCTTTCCTTCACTTTCCTTTGATTTCCTTTCTCCAAACCCAAGTGAATGCCAAAATTCTCCAAGAATACTCTAAGTGTGAAAGAGTGTATGAGAGAGAGAATGAAAGGAGAGAGCCAAATTGAACTGACAAAAGCTATGATCTAATCCTCTCATGCATTTTTATTATTGATTCCCCTTTTTTCTTATTTTTCATTCATTTTTCCTCTAATTTCCCTTGCATGCAAATTTGTGTCTCTTCACCTTCCTTTCCTCCTATTTTCATTTATTTCCTTTATCAAGTGTCAATTATTGCACATTTTCATTTTCCAATGTCTTTTCCAATTTCCATAGCCATAAATAAATTAAAAGTGATGCCCAATATGATGTTTACCCAACATTTAGCTTGGAATATGTGTCCCATGACTTTGGTTTTATTCTTCCTTTATTGTCCTTTATTACATGAAACCTTGACCCAGGGCTATTACATATGTCAAATCATATGATGGATTCATTATGTTTGTTTACATTATTTCTTGGTCACAGTTACAAAGATGTTGATGATTATTCCATGATGATAATTTAACATACACGAGTATATTGGTGACTATTATTGTAAACAAATGCTATTGATGATTAGTGTGTGGAAAGACACCACCCAGATGCACTTGCATGTGATGAGTCGAAAACCTCTGGTTTGCTTTGAATTACATACTATTGTCTCAAGAAATTTTTAAAGTTCAATATAAAATTCTATTGTGAATTCTAATGACATGATAGTGGCTGCAAGCACAAGTTAGTTGCTTGACCGAATGACTCATACATAGGTGATGGGGTTGTACAGATACATGTAACTTCATGGAAGAGGTTGGACAACCTCCTTGATTCTACCTACTAGCACTCCTACCGTGACTTAGGCTGGAAGGTCTTGGGATACCTTTGCCTTGAAGATCGCAATGTCATGGGGGAAAACCCCGAATTAGCCACTCTCGAGGGTTTTACTAGGAGGTTTGTATCAAGGAATATTCCTTGATCCATGACACCATTAGTCTCACTAAAATGGGAAACATAGGAGAGGATAGTGGTCTTCATTGTTGCACCTAGTTTTTCCCCTCGTAGTCACTCGATGCTTAAAGGGAAAGTGACGTGGCACCCTTGGAACTTCAAGGGAAGTTATTGAAGACTGACTTAGCACCATTGGCATCAAGAAGAAACTGATTGGTGTGGTGCCCTTTGAACTTCGAAGGGAAGTTCTTGAAGGGAATGACCAAATTAGCACCCTTGGCATCAAGAGGAAACTACTAAAATATAATTAAGATATGATAAGAATACTAATTTACATAATTTGGTAAGTGAGGTTTTAGAACCAAGTTATCTAAATCAAGAATGAAACTTGGGGTAAAGGGAGAATAGGAAGAAATAAAAAGATTGGACCACTTGAGAACTCTGCCCTTCCCATGTTTGGAAAGCCTTAGGTAGATATTGCGCAAAAGTGTTTTAAGGGGGGGGAAGATACATAGAGTTAATTAGAAATATTAATCCTAAAATAATTAAGAAAAGAGGGTGGTGAATGAAAATAAATAATAATAAATTAAATTAGAGAAATTTATTTTCATGAGAGAACCTCCATGTGGCAAGATCCAATCCAATCTCCATATAAGAGTAAAATCGAGTTAAACCAAGGGGTAATTGGGTGATCATATCTGAGACCTACTAGTTGACTTGAGTGATGAACAAAAATTAAGGAGCAGAAAGGGGGAATCAAGAGACAACTAGGAGAATAAATAGTGAGTCATGTTGGGGTGAGGAAAGTTATTATTTTTGAATAAAAATTTAATTAAATAAATTAAGAGAGCCTTGGTGAGAGGGTGACAAATGGGTGGGTGAATAATCAAAATTTTAAATTAATAAAAATAGTTATTTTTGCATGAAGTGTCAAGTGACACCTATGAATCCTCCTATAAAATAAGGATCAAGCTATGGGTGAGGAATATTTTTTCCCTATGGTTGGATAGATGAGATAATGCCATTGTGAGTTACTATAAAGCTATAGTGATTTTGGTGAGGTGGAGGCCATTAGAGAGCAGACCCTTGAGCCAAGAGTGCTTACTTCGATTAGCTAACATTCTTCCTCTGATACATAGCCCCATTGCAGCTCCAGGGTCCATGGGGAAGAAGAGTACCCAAGTATTAGGTTGGGAGGTGAACAGGCGAGTCATCAATGTTTGGTCAGGACGCCTCTTTCTCCACAAGGGAACGCGAACAACAACAAGAGAGTGCAAGTAGCAGTAAGGCCAAGATCGACTCTCCACTCCTCGGTTAATAGTACCTGTTGTATTCAAGATGTTGTATTACATGATTTTGTTGTATCTATAGTTACCAAATGTAAAAATGAATGATATGAGGATTGCATTGTAAATTATGGACTATTGATGTAAATTCCTTTTCTTATGATTGCATTCCAAGGTTTAACTACAATATTTGTGAGTGTTAAAAAACATGGTGCCATAGGGATGGTCCCTACACTTGTATCAGAGCCATGTTCACTGACAATATCCTAAGGGCAAGAAATTTGAGTTGCTAGGTGTTGACAATCCCACATTGTAGGTCTGTACACAGGAAAACCTTCTAGACATCCCTATGAGTTAGCTCACCCAAATTCAGACCTAATAGCCATTCTAAGAGAATCAAAATCCAGCCAGTCTTGTAACATAAACTAAATTCCCTAACCCCATCACTCTGAGAACAACTAAACTATATGCAACTCTGACTTATAAGCAAGAAACCTAAATGGGGGCTGCTCTTGTTCAACCTACTTTCCCTCTTTTGAAAGAATATGATAAAATGATTTCGTATATCTTTCCATCCATGTCAATAGTGCTAAGTTGTTTTCGAACAACTTCCCTGATGTTGAAGGATTTATATGATTCATTTTTTTTCAAAAGATGTAATGTATTTTTATTGCCCTAGTTAAATCCTTCGACAAAAACAGAGGTGCAGGTTCACCGCTATCTAATAAGAATCAGGTCTCTTTCCTGGTGGGGATTGATATTGGCTGGAAACGACGAGAGATCAATATCGGTCCGCTACGATTCTCTACCCTCTATTTGATTACATGAGCGGGCCCTGCCAAGCGTAATTCAGGCCAAAAAAATCTAAAATTTTGAGATACCTCGAGTTTGACGGAAATTGTGTTGGAATTTCTGAGTATTCCAGAACACACAGAGAAATAAAAAAATTTCTCCTCACAACACAGAGATTTAATTAAAAATGCGGACATAGATGTGCAGAAAATATATTTCATTAATACAAAAAAACTGGACTATTAAAAAATGAGATCTTCAGAACTGCAACGTTCTGAATTAAAAAAAAAAAAAAAGATTAATTTTCTGACTGCTAGACACGCAGTGCAATTCAAATTCTGCTCTCTACTTTTTCACTGATACACACATAGTTTTTAGCTCTCTGTCTTTTCTGCCTTCGAGATTTTTCACAATGCACAGTTGTATTGCTCTCTATTTCTCTTAATACACAACCACACTCCTCTTTTTTAATGCACACGGCATATTACATTATATATAAATATATATTATAAATATTCCATATATATATATATATATATGACCAAACTTTAAAACAAAAACATAAAACTTATATTGCGGCTCTTATAGAAACATAAACCAAAGTTAAAAATCAAAATGTACCATCGCAAAATGTAAATAATAAAAACATTAAAATAGCATTCGTTTATACTTTCCGGGGGTTGGTTGGTAAACATTCACTCCAGCTCTCTTATCCCCCCGGAATGACTTTTAGTTGATTTGGAGAATTGATGACATCACCATCTCCGGTGGGTCATCTTCCCCTTTGGCTCCTCATACCTTCTTCCCCCCAGAATATGTTGTTGGTTATGCGTTTAATGAGTTAGGTGGAGAATTCATTTCTGGTGGGTGTTGCAAATAAGTATGCGGTCGCGTGAAGATTAGAACTAGGGATTTTTTGCTCCCGTGGTCCTTCATATTTCCATCAGACTTTAATTTTTCCATCTCTGCTCTACGTGCAATTGGAATTAAATTCCAACACTCCCCCTTAATTTCAACTGTTGGGTTTTCTTCCATACCCAAACACCTTCTCAAATAATTAAAAATTTTCTTCCCCAAAGGTTTTGTCAGTATATCAACAAATTGCTCCTCTGTTCTACAATGTTGTAAAAAAATTTCTCCATTGTTCACTAATTCTCTGATGTAGTGATACTTGGCATCAATGTGTTTCTTTATCTTGTGAAACACTAAATTCTTTGATAATGATATTACTGAGCTATTATCACAATAAATTTTTGTGCCTTTTACTTGTTCATGACACAAACTCCTCAACATTCTCCTCATCCAAACTGCTTGACACGCTGCTACTGTAGCTGCCACATACTCTGTTATACATAAAGCTACAATTGGTTGTTTCTTTGAAGCTCATGAAATGGCTCCTGAACCCATATGAAAAACATAACCAAAGGTGCTTTTCCAGTCATCTATACTTCTAGCTCAATCACTGTCAGTATATCCAATTAATTTAAAATTTTCTAAAGTTGTATATAAAATTCCATACCTCTTTGTTCCTTTCACATACCTCAGAATTCTTTTTGATGCTTGCCAATGTGCCTCCTTTAGCCTTTCCATAAATCTGGAAATTAAAATCACAGCATGCATAATATCTGGCCTAGTTGCAGTCAAATACATGAGGCTACCAACTATGTTCTTATACAAACTTGGATCAAAATCCTTACTGTTGTCTTCTTTGCTCAACTTCAATCCCATCACTGTAGGAGTAATTGCTGCCTTGCAATCCTACATGTTAAATCTTTCCAAAAATTCATTTACATATTTAGCTTGAGAAATAAAAATTTTATTTTCATTTTTCTCTACTTCTATTCCTAAGAAGTATCTCTGCAATCCCATGTCAGTCATCTCAAATTCATCCTTTATGACTGATTTAAAATTCTCAATGAGGTAAGCATCATTACCTGTAAAGATCACATCATTAACATACAAAAAAACAATGAGGATCTTACCATCTTTCTCTTTGATGTATAATGTGGGCTCTCCTTCACATTTCTCAAACCCATTTTCCAGTAGATAGGCATCTATCCTACTGTACCATGCTCTTGGTGCTTGTTTCAGCCCATAACGAGCTTTCTTCAATCTGCATACCTTATGCTCTTGGTCTGCTTTCTCATAGCCCAGAGGTTGTTCAACATATACCTCTTCCATCAATACTCCATTTAGGAATGCTGATTTCACATCCATTTGGTAAAATTTCCACTTATGTTTTGCTGCTATAGACAACACTGCTCTTACCATTTCCTTTCTTGCAACCGGTGCGAAAATTTCCTTATAATCTCTTCTTTGTTGCTGCTTGTAGCCTTTGACAACAAGTCTGGACTTGTGCCTTTCAATCTTACCTTCAGCATTGCTTTTGGTATTGTAGACCCATTTAACTCCAATGACTTATTTTCCTTTTGGGAGATTAACTAATTCCCATGTCTTATTTTTCTCTATGGCATTCTAATTCTTCATCCATAGCATCTATCCATTTCTTATCTTTCATAGCTTCTTAAAAATGAATAGGATCCTCTACATGACAATACAATGCAAATAAAGAGTTCATACCTTCATTTGCTGCCTCTTGCTCATAAATATCATTCAAATTTCTGAATTTGGTTCCTCTTTCACTTGGTGAACCTCTACTTCTAGAAGCACTCAAATCTACTCCTTGTGATGTGCTTGGAGAAGAACTTTTATCACTTCTCAAAGGTGTTCTCATACCTGCTTGTGGTGTCCCTTGTTTTCCTTGTGTTGGTGGAGGTGGTGCTGCTAATGAGGGATGTATTTCAGCCATCTCTTCCTCATTATCATCATGAGACAAACAACTCTTCACATTCACTGTTTTATCAATGCTTCCATCCCAAGCTTCCTCCTCAATGAATTATACATATCTACTTATGATAAAATTCTTGGTGCATGGGTTATACAATATGTATGCCTTGGATTTTTCACTGTATCCAATAAATATGC
The DNA here is from genome assembly GCA_034641835.2 of Pinus albicaulis. Lineage (NCBI taxonomy): Eukaryota > Viridiplantae > Streptophyta > Pinopsida > Pinales > Pinaceae > Pinus > Pinus albicaulis. The sequence goes on along the minus strand of JAXQQM020057905.1, from coordinate 45,877 downwards.
ACTACTCCCCCTTATTGTCCAACTTCTTCCTTAGCTGATCCGGAATGTTTGCATAAGCCACACAACTGAAAACTCTCATGTGGGTGACATGCTGCTTTATGCAGCTCCACGCTTCTTCAGGAACTTTTTTCATTACAGATTTGGTTGGGCATCTATTTAAAATATATGCTGCACAATGTATAGCTTTAGCCCAATGCTCATTTGGAAAATGTTTTGCCTTCAGCATACTTCTTACCATATCCATGATGGTTTGGTTTTTCCTTTCAGCAAATCCATTTTGCTGTGGTGTATACCTTGCTCTAAATTGCTTATTTATCCCATTTTCTCTGGAAAAACACATAAATTATTTGGATATATATTGTCCTCCTCTGTCTGTCCTAAGGACTTTAATACGCTACCCACTTTGATTCTCTACAAGTGCTCTAAAGTGGCAGAACTTTTCAAACACTTCACTTTTATATTTCAAGACATAAACCCATTTTTTTCTTGTAAAATCATCAATAAAAGTCAGCATATAATGGTTGCTTGCTAATGATGGTGTTTGCATTGGTCCACAAAAATCTGAATGGACAATTTCTAATGGTGCCTTTTCCTTTATGCTCTTTTCTGATGGAAAACTTTCTCTGTGTTGTTTTCCCAAGATACAACCTTCACATAGGCTGTCTGGTTTCTCAATCAATGGTAATCCATTTACCATTCCTTTCCTATGCAACAAATTAATCTCAAATGCCATAACCAATTCTCATCCTTGACTTCTCTTTGGAATGTCTCTTGTGTCACTGCTGCAATTTCTACTCTTTTCTTCAAATCTGCTCTAATCTTGAGAGGAAACATTTTGTTCCTTGCCATCTTCACTTGTGCAATGCATTGCTTACTTGGTGGTTTATCTATGATGGTGCATACATCATCTTCAAATAAAAAATTGTACCCCTTTTGAATGAGCTGTCCAATGCTCAAGAGGTTACACTTCATACCAGGCACATAATATACATCTAATATGGATATTCCTTCTCCTTTCTTTGTCAAAACATTTACTCTGCCTTTTCCTATGAAAGAGACCTTACTGTCTATCCCCAATGTAACTTGAGACTTTACAGTTTCATCTAAAATGGAAAACATGGAAATGTTTCCAATCATATGGTTGCTACATCCTGAGTCTAGAAACCATATATCTTCACTCTTTTTCTCAGCCATATTACATGCTAAAAACAACTTCTCTTGGTTGATATTTTCTTTTGTAAAATTAGCACCGGGTCTATTACCCATATAACTCTATTTCTTCCTACATTCATTCGCATAATGGCCATTTTTTTTACAATAATGACATTGGACTTAGGATTTTTCATACCTTTGTCCATGTGCTTGATTTTGTCCACCTTGCTAGCTTCTGCCTTAGCCTTGGTTCTGATTTTGGTTGCTGCCCCTTCTATTTGTATTTTCTAGGCTGTTTCTTCCTCCTTGGTTCTGGCTTTTGCCTCTACCTTTTCCTCTGTAGTTTCCTCTACCTTGACCTCTTCCTCTTCCAAAGGACATTTGGGTCTTGAAGGCATGCTCCAAAGATGAGTCTATAGTTCTACTCAATCTTTGTTCATGTGTCATCAGTGATGCATGAAGCTAATCTACTGAAAACTTTGAGAGATCCTTGGTTTCTTCTATTGCCACTACTATGGCATCAAATATTGAGGGTAAACTTCTCAAGATTTTCTCCACTATCCTGATTTCTTCAAGTGTCTCTCCATGAGACCTTATCTGGGTAACCAACCCAATCACATGTGTGAATAATGAGTCTATGTTATCAGACTCTTTCATACAGAGAGTTTCAAAGTCTCTCCTCAGAAATTGTAGCTTTGTTGTCTTCACCTTCTCCATACCTTGATAGGTTGTCTGGAGGGTATCTCATGCATAATTGGACCTCTTAGTTGCTGCTATCATTGGAAACACACTCTCATGCACTGCTTGATAGAGATATAAGAGGGCTTTTGAGTCCTTCTCCCTATTGCTCTTCAGCAAATCCTTCTCTGCCTGTGTCAAGGCATTAAAAGCATTTTCTTTTGCTGGTTCTTCAAAACCATCTTCAACAAACTCCCATAAGTCTTGAGAGGCAAACAGGGCTCTCATGGTGATTGCCCAATAGTCATAGTTCTTCCCATTAAATTGTGGGAGTTAAGTATTTCCAATACTCATGCTTGTGCTAGCTCCTGCCATGGCTAGCTTTCTGAACTAAGCTTAAAAACTTGACTATGTTTTTTTATAATAAACTATCTATCTACTGAGAAATAAGCTCTATCTCTAAAAACTCTTGAGACTTCTCTTTTACAGCTCTCTAGACTGTAATCTTAACAACAAACAATAAACTTTGTTTTTAAATACCTGGACATTGGTGAGCCTTCACTCTACTGGTTGAATGCTGCAACAACACCTTCTTCCTTCAGCTTCTTTAAAAAAATTCAAAGAGCCTGGACTAGCTCTGATACCATGTTGGAATTTCTGAGTATTCCAGAACACACAGAGAAATAAAACAATTTCTCCTCACAACATAGAGATTTAATTAAAAATGCGGACATAGATGTGTAGAACATATATTTCATTAATAAAAAAAATCCAGACAGTTGCAAAATGAGATCTTCAGAACTGCAGCATTCTAGATTTACAAAAAAAAGATTAATTTTCTGACTGCTACACACGCAATGCTATTCAAATTCTTCTCTCTACTTTTTCACTGCTAAACACACAATTTTCAGCTCTCTGTATTTTCTGCCTTTGGGATTTTTCACAATGCACAGTTGTACTGCTCTCTATTTCTCTTAATACATAGCCACACTCCTCTTTTTTAATGCGCACGGAATATTACATTATGTATAAATATATATTTTAAATATTCCATATATATATATATATATATATATATATATATATATATATATATATATATATATATATATATATATATATGACCAAACTTTAAAACAAAAAACATAAAACTTATGTTGCGGCTCTTATAAAAACATAAACCAAAGTTAAAAATCAAAATGTGCCGCGATAAAATGTAAATAATAAAAACATTAAAACAAACATTCCTTTATAATTTCCAGGGGTTGGTTGGTAAACATTCACTCCAGCTCTCTTATCCCCTCGGAATTACTTTTAGTTGATTTGGAGAAGTGATGACATCACCATCTCTGGTGGGTCATCTTCCCCTTTGGCTCCTCATACCTTCTGCCCCCGGAATATGTTGTTGGTTGTGCGTTTAATGATCTAGATGGAGAATTCATTTCTGGTGGGTGTTGCAAATAAGTATGCGGTTGCGTGAAGATCAGAACTGGGGATTTGCTACTCCCATGGTCCTTCAGATTTCCATCAGACTTTAATTTTTCCGTCTCTGCTCTACCTGCAGTTGGAATTAAATTCCAACAAATTGAACACCAATTAATTTTGCCTTAGTGTACTATGAAGTCTACCATGAATGTGCAGGTCTTGGCCCTTATTGGCCAGATGCCGCGGAGGGTTTATTTTTAGCTGCCATAATTTTTGCGGAGACTCAACTGTTAACTCAATGAAGAAAAAATCACCAAGATTAACCGAGAGAACCTTAGCTAAGACTCAGTCCTGCAATAAAATCTATCAAGAATAGAATTAATGACAAATTAGGCAAAGAGACCAAGCCTGGTGAGTACTGAACTAATGACGCAGAGGGCTCAGCTGCATTTAAAAAATGGGCTAAAAAGACTTGAATGAAGTTGAGGAAATTCCAATGAAATGAAATTTTGTAGCCACCAATATTGACTTGATGCTCTGAGATTCCTATGGCATGTGTGCTTTTTTCTCTTAAATTATTAATCAATCAATTTTTTTTTAATTGACGACAAGGTGTGCGAGCGTGTGCAAGAGAAAAAAAATCAGAATAATAGAAGAAATCTAAGAGTTGAAAAATGAATAAAAATTATTAATCAATCAGTTTTTTTTTAAATTTACCACGAGGTGTGTGAGCACTTGCAGGAGAAAAAAAAATCAGAAGAATAGAAGAAATCAAAGAGCTGGAAAATGAATAAAATTTATGAATCAATCAATTTTTTTTAAAATTAAAAATGTTGGAGTGTTTGAATTAGACACTCATGGTGGAAATGGATTCAAGACCATCAAGAGCTTGTTGGGGCACCCCAATCTCGAAATTTGATAGTTGTAACCCACATTTTAAAATTTTTTACCGAGTTTTGTTATAATCTTGTGAAATTTCTATTATATTTTGGGTTAATTTGTGGATTTATTTAGACTTACCTCAATTTAATTTGGATTCACAGTTTCTATGGAAAATTTAGGATCCTTCCTTGTGCCTGAAAACTTACATACCATGCATGAATCTTTCGCTAATGTTTGGCTATTAGATAGTGGTTGCGGGAGGCACATGACAAACAACAAGAATTTGGTTGTGAATTTGGATCAATTTGTGAATACAGGTAAAGTTGGGCACTAACAAATTTGTGGATGTAGATGCCAAATGATGAGTGAGTCTTATTTGATCCAAGCACGGGGAGCCGAAGACAATTTTGAGGTATATTATGTCTCCTAGTCTTAAACATTAATTTGATAAGTGTTGGTTAATTGATGCGGAAGGGATATTGAGTTATTTTGAATGCAAGGTGTGTTTTATATGAAAACCTTCAAACAAAGTGGCGATAGAAAATGTGCAAAAGACTAGGAACAAACTCTTTCCTCTAATCATGAATTACGATTGATCAAGTCGGTACTTTGCGATTGCATGTTCGATGATTACTAGTTATGACACTTTCGGTTTGGGCACTTGCACTTCTCTGGTTTAAAATTGTTATGTGAGACAAATGGTTAGAGGATTGCCTCCCATCAAAAACCCTCTAGTACTTGTAGATGTGCATCTTAGTGGAAATTTGCTCAAGAAAGGGGTTGCATCTGAGCAAAGAAGTCACTAGAGTTGGTTCATATAAAATTGTGGACCTATGAGGACACAATTGATTGGTGGAGGTTGTTATTTCCTCACTTTAATAGAAATACATGGATTTACTTCTTGAAGAAAAAATTTGAAACTTTTTGCAAAGTTCAAATAATTCAAAGCTTTAACAAAGAACAGTGAGCTTGAGATCAAGGTATTAATATTAGATTGTGGTGGATAATATGATTCAAAGGAATTCCATGCCATCTTGCAAACAACATGGAATCCGAAGGAGAGTTTACAATCATATACACAATATAGTAGAATGGTGTGAGAAAGAACTAACATGACAATTATGAACATGGCGGGGAGCATGCTACGGAAGAAACTGTCTAATGAGTATTGGGTAGAAGCAATTGCATGTGTTGTTTATGTGATAAACAGATCTCCACAAAAGTGTGATGAACATAGTACCCGGAAAACTGTGGTCGAGATATGTCTTACAATGTAACTCATATAAGAGTGTTTAGATGTGTAGCCTATGCACATGTGCCTAAAAGTTAAGAGACAAGTTGGATGATAAAAATTAGAAAAATTCATATTTACTGGCTATAGTGAACAATAAAAAGCTCCTAAGTCTTATAACTTTGTCTCCAAGAAGACTATAATTAACGGAGATGTTGTGTTCAAAGAACAAGAGTCATGAAATGAGATTGTAGATAAAATAATTGATGAAAGAGTCCCTTGATTAAAGAAGATGATGTAGTAGAAAAAGAGAAGCAAGAATTATAAGAGAAGACACCAATCAAACTCACACCGGTAAGGAATCAGATATTTTGAACAGCATGGATCTTCATGCGGATCAACAAATCAAAATTCCAAATAATCAATCCGGAGTGATGAATAAAACAATGGTAAGAGAAAAATGAGAAGTCTAAGATGTTGTGATGATTTGGATGTTAGTTCAAATTTTTCCATTGTTGTCTTTTCAATCTTCATCGTTTGAAGAAGCAATCGAAGATGAAATTTGGTGAGAAAGCTATGGATGAAGAAGTGGAGTCTATTGAGAAGAATGATACTTGGGATTTGGTTGATTTTTCAAAAGTTAAAAACCTCATTGGTGTGAAATGGGTGTACAATACAAGTTTAATAGAAAGGTGAAATTGAAAATTTTAAAGCAAGACTTGTAGCGAAGAGTTCTCTGACAACTAGGAATATACTTTAGAGAAACATTTTCTCCTCTAGTCGAGTGGATACGCCAAAGTGCGATCTTAGCAACAAAAACTCATAAGAAGTGGAAAGTGTATTAGATGGATGTGACATCAACCTTCTTGGATGGAAATCTAGAAGAAGAAATCTATTTGCAACAACCTCCAAGTTATGAAATTGAAGGTCAAGAAGACAAAGGTTTACATGTTGAAGAAAGCAGATTTGTATGGACTCAAGCAAGCGTAAAAAAGTACAGTATAACAAAATTGGCACTTAGATGGTCAAGAATGTATTTCATTGAATGAACATTGATCCTACCTTATTTACAAAGGTAAATGAGCATGTACATATTTTGATTGTTTGTTTATATGTGGATGACATGATTTATACTAGTGATCTTGAATTCGAGAATTTAAAACAACCATGGAGAAATAATTTGAATCACATATTTTGGACTTATGAAATATTTTCTTGGCACAAAGGGCAGGCAATATGAAAAATTATTTTTTATTTGTGAAAATAAATATGTTAAGTTTGTTGAAAATATTCATGATGTAAAATTGTGAACTGTCTTGGACACCAGTTGCAACAGGTACAAAGTTAAGTAAGGATGATGAAAGATCAAATGGTAATCCAACTCTATTCAAAAGATTAGTTGGTAGCCTCATCTATCTCAACTACAAGACCAAATATTATTCTAGGAGTGTGCATACTAGATTTCTAGATTTATGGAGTCTCCAAAAGACTCACATTGGAGAGCGAGCTCAAAATCAATTTTTTGAAGGATACATAGGAGGAACTTCTGATTTTGACATAATGTATGTAAGCACAAAGAGAAAGGATTTGGTTGGATACACCAACAATGATTTTGTAGGAGGTTTTATATGGATGAAAGGAAGAGCACTTTTAGTTATGTATTTCATCTTGGTTTAGGTGTAATATCATGGGCATCTAAGAAGCAACATATTGTGACACTTTCGTCGGCAAAGAAAAATATGTAACAACATCAACAACATGCCATGGTAGCATGATTACGAAGAGTTTTGGATGGACTCCAAGCGAAGTAAAAGGATCATCAATAATCTATTGTGATAACTTACATCAACCATTGCACTATCCAAGCATGGTATAACACCCAAAGAATAAGCACAATATTGACCCTTATATCATTTCATTGGAAAATTATGAGCAATGGAGAAGTCAACTTGGAGCCTTGTAAATTGAGTGATCAATTGGCTAATATATTCACTAAGCCATTAGCAAAAGATGTATTTGAGTTTCGTAGAGGAAACTTGGGTGTTGTAAGCTAATTTGAGACTTGGGCCAGTGGAAATGCTTGAGTTGTCATGAGTCATGTCTTAGTTTAACGTCGTAATTAAGGGTGTGTTAAACATAGATAATTACTCCCGCATGCATATTAGTCTAAATTTAAAGTGCAAGTTAACAACTCGCCAGTTGATTAAATTCGAGGTGTCTTATTTTGGGTAAGTTGAATTTAGTGTGTATGTGTGCATGTTAGGTATTTTTGAGCGAGTCACTAGTCAAAAAGTTTAAATACCCCTTACCGGTTTCATTGTAATCATCAAGTTTGTGTGATCAATAGAAAGGCTACAACTTCCGTGTTATTGTTTGTGTGTGAAATTTTGTGCCTTTTCCTCCTTTACCTTTCTGACAAACATCAATTTTACTCTTACTCATGGTTTGTTTTGAGAACCAATCTCGGTATTTACTATAAAAGTTCCAATAAAAAGATAGATCAAAGCTGGATGACAATTTTCTTATTGGAATTGTAGAAATTTGAATAATTTGCTGAATTATTCACCAATATTATCTGATTACACACTATTTAAGCTTCATGCATAATACATAACCTCTTCACAATTGATCATCAATATGCGGAAAATAGAAACGGTCGCATGCACATAAAACACAATAGTCAAGCACACATAAACACAATATGTAATGGGGAAAGCCTCTTATTTAGAAAACCCCCAACTATACGTATATTATAATGATAGAAAACATGTAACAATCATGGTACAATACTCCTCACAAGTACTCGTTACTATCTCCAAAAGTTACACACAAACTAGCTCGAATTTGAACAAGTCACGGGTTCAAATCTCACTCCTGAACTCTCTTTTTTGCCTCTCTTGCGCAATCCAATAGGGAAAAGAATGAGATCCAAGTTCGAATCCCTTGGCTTTAATACAACGTAATCCTCCGTGGCAATCTCCATCAATGTGTGTGCAAATCTCATGCACGACGATAGTCTAGCTTGATAGTAGACTCACCTTTCACCCACCTCTAACCTTGGTCTCCAGCAGGCTTGTCCATGCATTGTAGTTAGCGATGTATTCTTTAGTTGAATTATGAGTTAATAATTAGTGAATTAATTATTAATTAATTCACACCGCACTCATCACTAGTGTATTTATTGATTAGACTAAATACAACTAGTTCAACTAAGTTAAACGAACAAGCTCACCAACTCTGCCACTTGAGTCCTAGCGAAATTGACCATGCAAAAGCTCAACTAAACCCTAGGAATAGCGTAATTCCTTACGTAATTGCATGTGCCACATCCGTAGCTCAAGCCCAAAGTGTTGCGAATAAGATAATGTTTATAGTCAAAATATTATTAGAGCTAATAATATTTAGTAAATATTTTTTAGGCAGAATTAATTAAAATAGACTACATTTGTATGTCTAAAAATAGTTGTCCATCTATTTTTACCAACTTGACCAATGATCAAGAATAGAATCCACCCACAACTCCTAGACCATGCTCCCATATGTCTAAAAATAGACATAGTCTAAAAATAGACTTTTCGACAAAATCACATGTGTGGTCCCCCACCTAGTTTAGGTGATCACTTTCCAACTGGATGGAAGATGTTTGAAACAATATTTGTTTTTTGTTGCCATTTTCAACACTCCCTCTCAACAAAGAAAGGGCTTGTCTTTGCATGCGACATGCAACTCCATGCATTGTACTGCAGCCTTCACGAGCGCCATGCAACTCCATGCATGCCTTTCTGCCTCCTCACCGAAGCTTGAATAAGCTCCAAAAAACTCAATCGATCTGATGCATCTATCATCAAGTCTTCGACCTGCAGCAGCTACTGTCGCCAGAGACTATTGTTGTTGAACTCTTGCACCCATGCACTCTTGCACTTGTTGTCAACTCGATTCGCGCTCCGGTGTCAGGCTCTTGTCACTTTGATCTTGCTGCATCAATCAGCGCTGATCATGCTGCTGGCATAGCGTGGGCACCTCGTAGCCGGGTTCAATTCATGAGATCCACACTATCTCCATGAATCACATGAGAATCTCCTCTTGGGATTACTCATGCATGTCGCCCCACCTCTCACCTGGTGGTATAGGCTGCATGCACTCCCTCTGCCCATACGGCACGAAATTTCTCTGCATGAGTGGTTTCTCCCACTCCATGATCCTCTTGTGGGGCGCTCCACACCCACGAGGTTCACTTTCGCTGCATGCAAAACTTGCTCCCTCTCAAGCATCGGTTGCATGTATTTGGCCCGCTTCCCAACGGTAGGAAGCTCACAGTAGACATCCCATCTACTTCAGAGTACGTAGAGATTCTTTGCAGAATCCCAGCCTTCTTGACTTGTCCGTTGCCTTGTCTTTGAAGGAAAACTTTCCCTTCTCTAAAGACAACTTCATACCCTTTATCCTCTAACATTGCAAGCTGAGATCAAATTCTTTGTTAAACCTGGTACATCTGTCTGTTTTTGTAAAAGAATGAGTTTACTGACTCCATCCCCGAAAGGTTATGGTACCAATGCAGTCGCATTGTATGTGTATTGTTGCCCAACTCAACATGCATCTAGAGATTTTCTCCACCAAGTCACGAAGAGATTCACATCTCCCATCATGGCCCAGAAAAGTGCCACTATCAATACCACTCAGATCCCGATGCACTAGACACCATGCATGCGATCGATGAGAAAGTCCGGCTCGTGCGAGGCAGAAGCCTCCCTTTAGGCGCGGCTCTCGGCACAGCGTTCTTCTTCTTTGTGGACAATTCGTGGCGTAATGTCCATGATCGTGACAGTGAAAACACTTCACTCACGCTTTTTACCATCCGCACGGATTGAGAAGCCTTCTCCTTGCCCTTACCCTTCCTTGCTGGCGGCCATGCTGATCTTCTTCATCTGGACTCTCTTTGATGAAGATCCATCTCTGATTCACTCATTGGATCTCCTCTTGCATAAGATTAGACCACAATATTTCCCATCCTGGAAAATTTTCACGACCATTGACAACGATGCGACCATGCATGCCAACTTTCGGAAGCCAGGAGAGCCAAGCTCACCGGCTCCTCATCATCCACACCAACTCCTACACTCCCAAACTCATCACTGCGGTGGACAAACTTGGTAAGTATACGAGAATAGTGTCATTATTCTCCATCTTTATTTTCACGAGTTTATCCTTGAGCGCCAACTTCCCTGCGGTCGCTCTTGCTTTGGAACAATTCACATCCAACGCTTTCCACATCAAGTATGGAGAAGATTTTCCATGCGAAACGGATACTATGTGATCCTTCACGCCCTCAACGGGAATTCTTCAACACCTTGCCATCTTCTTTTCCAAGCCTCAAGCCGAAGCGACGACAGTAGGCTTTGGGACTTCAACATCTATGAAATCCTTGTCCCGTTATCATATAACACACCTCCATCCTATCTCTCCATGCAATATAATTAGAAATTTTGCCTTGAGAGCATACTCCAATCGTAATCCTTGATAAGACATTTTGACTTCGACACCAAGAAAACCTTTGCTGCAAATTCGAATTCCAAGATCAAAACTCTTGGATACGAGAACAAATTATTTCTAGCACGAGAGATATTTGTAGGGGCGTTCTTGGATATATCACCTTTCGGAAAAGGATGGATCAGAGGCTACTACAACCCAGATTACGGACTATGTCTACCGAAATAATTGTAATCCTTGTAATAGATCCGATGATCAATCTTGCTCCCGATACCATGTAGAAATTTGAATAATTTGCTAGATTATTCACCAAGATTATCTGATTACACACTATTTAAGCTTCATGCATAATACATAACCTTCACTTCTGTTGAGTCATCAATATAGGAAATGGAAAGCAGGTAGCATAGCACATAAACCATGATAATTGACACACATAAACACGGTAATGTAATGGGAAAACTATCACAGTGAAAACCCCCAACTATCTGTATATTATAATGATAGAGAACATGTAACAATCATAGTACAAATACTCCTCTGAAGTATTCCGGTACTATCTCAAAAGTTACACACACAAACTAGCTCGAGATTTGAACCAAGTCAGGGTTCAAATCTCCTCCCTAAATCTTTGCCTCTACTGTAATCCAATAGGGAAAAGAATGAGATCAGTTGAATCCCCTTGGCTTTATTTGCGCAATCCTCCTTGGCAATCTCCATCAATGTGTGTGCAAATCTCATGCACGGCCAATAGTCACATCGATAGTAGGCTCTGCCCTTCACCCCACCTCTAACATTGGTCTCAGGCTTGTCCATGCATTGTCGTTATTGATGTGTTCTTTAGTTGAATTATGAGTTAATAATTAGTGAATTAATTATTAATTAATTCACACCACTCATCACTAGTGTATTTTCGGTTATACTAAATACAACTAGTTCAACCCCAAGTTAAAAGCAGAACACAACTCCACCAACTTCCTTCACTTGAGTCTATTTGAAATCAACCATGCAAAAGTAAAATAAACCCTAGGAATAGCGTAATTCCTTAAATCGGTACATGTGCCTTCAGGTAGCTCAAGCCGAAGTCTTTGCAAGAGAATAAGATAATGTTTATAGTCCAAATATTTTTAAGAGCTAATGTATTTGACCGACCTATTTTAAAACCGATGATACAAAATAGGCCATTTTGTATGTCTAAAATAGTTGTCCATCTATTTTACCAACTTGACAATGATCCAAGAATAACATCCTGCAACTCCTAGACCATGCTCCATATGTCTAAAAATAGACATAGTCTAAAAATAGACTTTTCGACAAAAATCACATGTGTGGTCCCCCACCTAGTTGAGGTGATCACTTTCCAACTAGGATCGGGAAAGATGTTTCGGGAGGCCTCCTTCTTTGTTTCTTGTTGCCATTTCCAACGGGGAATCACAGTAATTTTTTTTCAGAATTAAAATGTTGGAGTGTTTGAATTATTTTTTTATGGTGGAAATGGTCTCAACACCATCGAAACTATTGGGGCACCCAAAATCTCAAATTTGATAATTTCTTAACCCAAATTTCAAAAAAATTTGCCGGATTTTGTTATAATCTTCTTGAAATTTCTATTATCTTGGGCTAATTTGTGGGTTTATTTAGACTTACCTCTATTTAATTTGGATACTAATTTTCCATGGAAAATTTGGGGGATCATTCTTATTTTTCTTTCCATACCATGCATGAATCTTTCGCTAATATTTGGCTATTAGATAGTGGTTGCTTAGTAGTCACATGACAAACCCATGAATTTGGTTCTGAAATTTGGATCAATTTGTGAATACAAAGGTAAAATTGGGCAACGACAAGGTAATGAATGTAGAAGGCAAATGATGAGTGGTCAACATTTTGACTAAGCACGGGGAGCCGAAGACAATTTTAGAAGTATATTATGTCCCTGGTCTTAAACATTAATTTGATATGTGTTGGTTAATTGATGAAGAAGGGATATTGAGTTATTTTTCAGGTACAAGGGTGTGTTTTATATGAAAAGTTTTCAAACAAACGATTGATAGAAAATGTGCAAAGAACGAGGAACAAACTCTTTCATCTAATCATGAATATAATGATAAAGTCGGTTCTTTTGCGGTTACTGTTTTGATGATTACTAGTTACAGCACTTTCGGTTTGGGCACTTGCACTTCTACGGTTTTAAGGCACATTTGTAACGAGACAAATGGTTAGAGGATTACTTATCAAAGAACCCTCTAGTACTTGTGAGTATTGCATCTTGGGAAGGAAACACCATGAAGTTTTTTTCGAAAGGAGTTGCATACGAGCAAAAACCACTAGAGTTGGTTCATACAAACTTGTGTGGACCTATGAGGACATAGTCGATTGGTGGAAATTGTTACTTCCTCACTTTAATAGAAATACAGGAGTTTACTTCTTGAAGAAGAAGTACGAAACTTATGCAAATTTCAAAGAATTCAAAGCTTTATGAAGAACCGAGTGAACTTGAGATCAAGGTATTAAGATCTGATTGTTGTGGATAATATGATTCAAAGGAATTCCATATACGCAAACAACATGGAATCAGAAGGAAGTTTACAATCATATACAATGTAGTAGAATGGTGTATGAAGAACTAACATGACAATTATCACTGATACGAAGAAATTTGTCTAATGAGTATTGGGTAGAAGCAATTGCATGTGTTTTATGTGATAGCAGATCTTCTGGTGTGATGAACACAATACCGGAAAAACATATTGGATATGTCTTCTGATGTATCTCATCTAAGAGTGTTTGGATGTGTAGCCTATGCACATGTGCCTAAAGAGTTAAAGAGGCAAGTTGGATAATAAAAGTAAAAATTCCATATTTCACTTGGTTATAGTGAACAATCAAAAGCTTATAAAATTCGTATAATACATTGTCTCAAGAAGACTATAATTGCTTGGGGAAGTGTGTTGAAGAACCTGAGTCATGAAATAGGATTGTAGACAAAACAATTGATAAAAAAGTACCTGCTTGATTGAAGAAGAGGATGTAGTAGAAAAAGAGTAGCAAGAATTACAAGAGAAGACACCAATCATACTCACACCGACAAGAGTCAAGATATTTTGAACAACATGGATCTTCAATTAGATCAATAGATCAAAATTTTCCCAACAATCGATTAGGTGATGAATCAAACAATGGTAAGAGAAAAAAATGAGAAGTCTGAAAGATATTTGTGATGATTTGAATGTTAGTTCAAATTTTCCATTGTTGTCTTTTCAACCTTCATCGTTTGAAGAATCAATTTGAGATGAAAATTTGGTGAAAGCTATGGATGAAGAAATGGAATCTATTGAGAAGAATGATACTTGGGATTTGGATGATTTTCCAAAAGTTAAAAACCTCATTGGTGTGAAATAGATTGTACAATACAAAGTTTAATAGAGAAAGGTGAAATTGAAAAATTTAAAGCAAGACTTGTAGCGAAAAGTTCTCACAACAACTAGAATATACTTTGGAGAAACATTTTCTCCTATGCTTGAGGAAGTGAATATTGTAAAGTGTAGTATTAGCAATAAAAACTCATAAGAAGTGGAAAGTGTATTAGATGGTCATGACATCAATCTTCTTGAATGGAAATCTAGAAGAAAGAAATCTATTTACAACAACCTCCAGTTATGAAGTTGAAGATCAAGAAGACAAGGTTTCATAGGTTGGAAAAACCTTTGTATGTACTTGAGCAAGCATTAAGAGTGATATAACAAAATTGGCACTTAGATGGTCAGAGAGAATATATTTCATTGAATGAACATTGATCCTACCTTGTACACAAAGGTAAATGAGCATGGACATATATTGATTGTTTCTTTATAGGTGGATGACATGATTTATATTGGTGATCTTGAATTTGATGAATTTAAAACAACCATGGAGAAAGAATTTGAGATCACATATTTTGGACTTATGAAATATTTTCTTGGCACAAAAGTTGAGCAATATGAAAAATGATTTTTTAATTTCTGAAAATAAATATGTTAAAGTTTTGTTGAAAATATTCATGATGCTCAAATTATGCCAAACATGTTGGACACAGGATTGCAAGCAGTACAAAGTTAATTAAGGATGATGAAAGATCAAATGTTAATCCAACTCTATTCCAAAAGATTGGTTGGTAGCCTCATCTATCTCACAACTACAAGACCAAATATTATTCTAGGAGTGTGCATGATTTCTAGATTTATGGAGTCTCCAAAAGACTCACATTGGAGAGCGGGAAAAATAATTTTGAGATACATAGCGGGTACTACGAGGTTTGACATAATGTATGTAAACCTGAAAAGAAGAAGGATTTGGTTGGATACCATAGACAATGATTTTTTGTAGGAGGTTTTGATGATAGGAAGGGAACTTTTGGTTATGTATTTCATCTTGGTTCAGGTGTAATATCATGGGCATCTAGGGAGCAACCTATTGTGACACTTTTGTCAACAAAAAAAATATGTAGCAACAACATCACCACCATGCCAAGCGGTATGGTTACGAAGAGTTTTTGGATGGAATCAAGTAGAAGTAAAAAGGATCATCAGTCAATCTATTGTGACAACATAAATAGCTACTATCAAACGCAGTGTGTTTCATCAAAAGAGCAAGCATGTTGATACAATATATCATTTCATTGGAGAAATTATGGCTTGATAAGGAGAAGTCAACTTGGAGCCTTGTAAATTGAGTGATCAATTGGCTAATATATTTACTAAGCCATTAGCAAAAGATGTATTTGAGTTCGTAGAGGAAACGGTGTTGTAAGCCTAGGCAAGGACTTAGACCCGGTCGGAATGCTTGAGTTGTCATGAGTAATCTCTTTTGTTTGCGGTTGTAATTAAGGGGGGTGTGTTAAACATAGATAATTACTCTCGCATTTATATTAGTCTAAATTTAGAGTGCAAAGGATTAACAACTTACCAAGTTGATTAAATTCGAGTTATTTTGTCTTATTTTGGGTAAGTTGAATTTGGAGTGTGTACGTGTGCATGTTAGGTATTTTGGTGAGTCGGTAGTAAAAAAAAGTTTAAATGCCCTTTTCGGTTTCATTGTAATCATCGAGATTGTGTAATCAATAGAAGAGTCACAACTCGTGTTATTGTTTGTGTGTGAAATTTTGTGCCTTTCCTCTCTTGCCTTTCCAACACACATCAATTTTACTCTTCCTTGTGGTCTATTTTAGTCAATCTCGGTCCTTCTTGTAAATTCCAATAAAAGATAGATCAATCTCAGGATTAATGTTTTCTTTCTTGGAATTTGGTAATTTTTTTTCAAGAACAAAATGTTGGAGTGTTTGAATTTTTTTTTTTATGGTGGAAATGTATTCAACACCATCAAGAATTTGTTAGGGCACCCAAAATCTCGAAATTTGATAGTTGTAACCCCGAGGATTTCATAATTTTTGCCAAATTTTGTTATAATCTTGCTGAAATTTCTATTATCTTATTTTGGGCTAATTTGTGGGTTTATTTAGACTTATCTCTATTTAATTTGGTCTTAGTTTAATGGAAAATTTGGGGGATCAACTAGTTTATTTTCCTAGCTTTCCATACCATGTATGAATCTTTCACTAATGTTTGGCTATTAGATAGTGGTTGCAGTAGCCACATGACAAACAACAAAAATTTTGGTTGCAATTTTGGATCAATTTGTGAATACAAAGGTAAAGTTAGACGCGACAAATTTGTGTTTGTAGATGTCAAATGATGAGTGGTCAACATTTTGACCAAGCACGAAGTCGAAGACAATTTTAGAGGTATATTATGTCCCTAGTCTTAAACATTAATTTGATAGGTGTTAGTTAATTGATGTAGAAGGGATATTGAGTTATTTTCGGAGTACAAAGGGTGTTTTATATGAAGCCTTTAAACAAGCGGCGATAGAAAATGTGCAAAAAGACGAAGAGGAACAAACTCTTTCATCTAATCATGAATTACGGTGATCAAGTCAGTTCTTTGCGGTTGTATGTTTTGATGATTACTAGTTATGACACTTTCGGTTTGGACACTTGTACTTCTCGGTTTAATATTGTTGTAACGAGAGAAAAATGGTTAGAGGATTGCCTCCCATCAAAGAACCCTCTAGTACTTGTGAGTATTTCATCTTGGGAAAGAAACCTTGTGAATTTTTCAGAAAGGAGTTGCATACGAGAGAAAGAATCCACTGAGTTGGTTCATACAGCTTGTGTGGACCTATGAGGACACATTCGATTAGTGGATCTTGTTACTTCCTTACTTTAACATAAATACATGGGTTTACTTCTCGAAGAAGAAGTACGAAACTTTGCAAATTTCAAGAATTCAAAGCTTTAACAAAGAACCGAGTGAGCTTGAGATCAAGGTATTAAGATCAGATTGTTGTGGATAATATGATTCAAGGGAGATTCCGGTTACTCACCTACTTGAAACAACATGGAATGTTTGAAGGAATTTTTCCATCATATACCTGATATAGTATAATGGTGTAGTAGAAAGAACTAACATGACAATTATGAACATGTGAGGAGTATGCTATTGGGTGCTAGTTTGCACATTTTCTACATTTGTTTTCCCTATTTTGCCTCATAACCATAACCAATGGGACTATATTTGCCTATTTTTCCTACCTTTCTATCATAACTTGTGTTGTTTACCTTGTTTTCATTACTCTGCCATTTAATCAATTATTATGATATATTGTGCCTTTTTATGACTAATTGAGGATGAATATTCGGAGAAGATCTATAGTCTTTGTGTTGTCTTTCCGGAGATGTCATTTGTAGCACAAAGTGCGACACGAAGTACATGCAGATGATTAGGGGTATTTGCTATTACTTCTGACGATGCTATTACACCTTCTTTATTCTGGGCGAAAGCTGAAACCGTTGCTATTGCACGGATGCTATTACAAACTGTGGAAAACCGTGATACAGGTAGCTTGCCATTGACCGTATCCCGTCAACACTGCGATGATACGTCCTTCATTTGTTACACTACAACGGTGGTTTCCCATTGCGATAAGTTTGTAGAAGTTGTTTTGGCATTGTATTTTTGGGATAACAACCTAAGGGCGATTTTGATTGTAATATATAATTTTCTAGTAGAGACTTTATTAGCTGATTATAACTATGTCTTCTATTTCGATCAACATGAGAATCATAAGATTCACAGATTTCATGACCTCATCCATCCCTTGATTTTGAGATGTAGCTATATAGATCTCGGCCCTAGAGGTCGAAAGGTTAGCGAAGAAAAGCATTATTTTAACTCTGTAATTGTGCTTAGATTAATACTGATTCTCCTATTATTGTTGTTACATGTGCTATTAAATTTAGTTTTCTTGTTGTATTCCTCTCACAGCCTGCTAGAGAAGGAAAGGCCCTCCTTCTTAGCGGGGATTGTGATGGTCCGTAGTTGTGTGTATGTAATTTTATTTCGGTTTATGTATCGGTAGAGTGTTGTTGTTGTTGTTAATTTGTGAATATATCTGCTTCAATTTCAATACTTTGTATCTTTATTACACATATGACATTAGAGACACTAGTGGATACTTGTTGTGTGTGGTAGAACAAATTAATTGAAGTGTGATTCGAGTCTTGTAGATCCTTTTATTTACACGCATGGTAGTTTACTCCAGCATTTACTTCAGCAACAATTTCTTTTATTTGGAATTGCTTGGTTGGTATCGCGCAAACCGGTACAATTTGTCATTTGGAATAAAAATACGTCCTGGATTGATAATTAATGTGTCTTGTTTAGTCATTTAATAGTGATTTATACAACCCAACATTTTGGCACCGTTGTCGGGGATAGCGTGCTTGATCTAATCAATCGAGTTGTTTCTTAGAAGTGCAATTTCCGTGTGTTTTTTAGAGTGTCTCCAACGACACAATTGTGGTATTAAGAGCGAGAGTAGAACATGCGCAGTGCTCTAACAAACTTGAGCGAGATCACCAGTAATCTTCTTTGGGATACTTAGGAGAGTGAATATTTGAGCGTTTTTTCTTAGAGTGTCTCAGTGAAAATTACTTGGGCGGTAAGACGAGAGGTAAGGAACCGCTTTATCAGCTCTAGCAAACTGACGGGCTCACCAATGTCTTCTTGGGACACTTAGGAGTCAAATTTTGGATGTTTTTTTTAGGGTGTCTTCGGCTATACGGTCGTTGGTGACCAAGTGAGCTAAGAACACACGCATCACACTCTAACAAAACAGGTAGATATTCTTGTAGAAGTGGAAATCATAGGATGAATTGATACACATAGGCCCATGTATGCCGGTAAAATCAACATCTACAAACACCCCACTGCTCTACTAACTACAGGGAAAGACGGGTCGTAAGAGGAAAGAAGAGTGAAAATTTGGGAAAAATACATTCTTCGAATCTGATCAAAGAATGAACAATCCACGTCATACAAAGATAGTAGGAAGACAAGACCATAGAAAGAAGCAATATGTCTTGGACCATTGGTGTCTTCCATGTTTGGAACTCACCATCCTTCGAACAACATATCTACTTACGATATCAAAACTCCATATTCAAAACAACATTGGAGAATCATTGATCGGGATACAGGGAGACAGTTCTGAGAGAGACCGATTGGGGAGCATCGGGGACTTGAGGAACAACATTTAGTTGATCATCAATTAGGCAGTTTGGTAATGATCTTTATTGTTGATGCCTCGAAAAGCTTATTTGGAACAACACGGGGATAACCACCGGTCGGTTGCTTAACTGACTCCTTTAGGTTTGGGATGGTGGCTCCGACTGGATATAATGGGACCAGTTTCCCGATAAAGAATAGAAAGGGGTGGATGAATGATTGTTTTAATAAATGATAATGAATGGAGTACTTAATCTATAAGCAAAAATGCAAATAACTATTTTATCCCGGGAAGCTTCTATTCTTAAGTGCAACATTTGATGATCTGTGTTTGTCAATAGGCATATAGATGACACTATTCAATAAACAAAGATATTCATTTAAATAATAATTACTTCATTCAATTAATTGAATGAAGTAATTGATAAAACATTGTTACACTTATCTTTATATTACTGATACGTAAATGATTGAAAGAATAGCAAACTGTAAACATCCAGTAGTGGAAAGTATAAAGATTGCTGTTAAAACACATTTAAATATTCAATAATAGCAAAAGTAATCAAACGACAATTTTCATAAAAGAATGAATTCAGACATAGATAATAGTACCATATGAACCGCAAGTCTTTCTCAATGTAAATCGCAATTCGAATTCCTTCTTCCGACTCAGAAATACTTTTAAATAAAGGCAATAGTGCACATCCATATAAAAGCTTCGTTATCAAAATTTGGAAAAATTGGTCCAGTTTTCATGAAAAATATGCCTGAAGTACAGTAGTGCAACTTCAGGTTTCAGTCATATACAAAAACTTACGACCCTTTCTAAATACATGAAAGGGTCTATAAATACTAAATTAAACTAACAAACTACAAAATTAAAATGCTACTAAGTTGGTGTAACTTGATCTGGAATATCTCCTTCTATGGCAATCTGGTAACCGACAGCATGATTCATCACTTAGGTTGTTCGTCTTTAGTCCTGAGCTGGCATATTGAAAGCATCGGCTCCACTTCTGGTGGTCGGTTAAGGCGAGAATTGAGTTGGGCATCATAGGTGGCATCCTGTATTTCGGGAATGATGCACCCGATTGCATCTGAGAGGCATTTGAGGGCGGCTCTCTGGCTGTAAGGTTTGACTAAGAACATCCAATAGGTGTCCCATGTCAAACTGTTAATTCCTGCAATTAATCTGCCAGTTTTCTCCAGCTCTGAGTAACATGACTGCTCCAATGTTTTAGCCGATGTCAATTTACCTGGATTACATTGGGAAATCATGTTAGATAAGTAGAGAGTGTCATTAATCAATTCAACCAAATTACTTGTGGTTAATTTGCATCTGGAAACTGCCCTCTCTGCTTTCATTAACTGGGATTGCCATTCCATAAATAATATCTCTTTATGCGATTCTAGGATCTTTGGAAATTTAGTCGACTGTCCTTCCTCAGTACCTTGCCACTCAAGATAATTGGTCAATGTCTCATCGGCCTGCTCGAAGTCTGTTCTAGCATCAGCCGATTTATCACTTAGAGATGTT
Source organism: Pinus albicaulis (assembly GCA_034641835.2). NCBI lineage: Eukaryota > Viridiplantae > Streptophyta > Pinopsida > Pinales > Pinaceae > Pinus > Pinus albicaulis. The sequence continues at coordinate 24,882 of JAXQQM020057905.1, read as the reverse complement.
GTTGAGTCACATAAAGGTTCTGCCTGGGCGATTTGTTGACATAACAGCTTTATCTGTGTTAATAATGCTTTGTTTATTTGCACTGCCTCTGCCCTGAATTCAGCTACCTGTGGAAGATTCTTTGTTTTCTCAAGCTGGGCTGATAGTTGAGCAATCTGCTCATCTTTTATCTTTAGCATTTGTTCATTGGCTGTCTTGAGTTGTGCCAATGCCTCTGATAACTCTTTCTGCTTCTGGACTGCACTCTGATCAATCCTCTGCTTTTCCTCCTGCAATTGTTGAGTTAATTGATTATTGGTTTGCTGTTGTGTTGACAATTGCAGTTCTGCCTGCTCTGCCTTCTGCCGTGCTTCTGATAGTTGCGCTTGTAATGAGAAAATCTCCCGGTCTTTTGTTTTTAATAAAAGACTCACCTCTGATGCCTTATCTATTGTTGCTGCCGAATAGGCTCCAGCAAATTGTGATAGTTTTGTTAGGTCGTCAGAGGGGTCAAATTCCTCCTTCCAAACTATATTGCCCGTCACTGTTTGTTCTGGAAATAGGGAAGGCTGATCAGTTCTTCTCCTCTTCCTTTGTCGTTTTACCACAACTTTGTGTTTCGGGCTATAGAAGACATCCAAGGGAGGAATTTCTTCTATCTGCAAAATAATTTGATCGGAGGGATACTTTGGGATTATCTCTACTCCTTTAGAACTGGGTATGCCGCTGGTTTCACCTGGAACTTGTTTTGAAATGGTCTCCTATGTGTCTGCTACTCTTGATGTTTGGGCTTCCTTTGAACCCTCAGGATTGTTGATAATTGAATCGAATTGCTGCCATTCCTGGAGCAATTTGGGATCAATTTGAGTATCTTGATTTACCTTTATGGTGCTCTGTTCCTGCTCTTTCGTCTGGGTTTCCTCTTGCACTTTCTCCTGTTCTTTTGTTATAACCGAAGGTTCCTTAGTATGTCGTTGTTCAGGCTCGCTTGATCCTGCTGCTGAGCTTGTTGCTAACAGATCTAGGGGCAGAGTTTGCAACCTCTGTTCTCTAAGTCTGTTGAATTCAACTAACCCTTCATCTTGATATTTCATTCTGGCCAACGATCTAACTTGGGACATTGACTCGGCTGTGGAGAACATATCATCAAACATATCTTCTTTATGATCAAACTTTGCCAATTTGGCCTGTTCAAGGGCATTATAGGCAACTTTGTCGGGATCAAATTTCCTATTAGGGAGAGTTGCTAGAGTTAATGATTTCATCTTTGTAGCTTCTTTCTTTGCATGTTTGAGATCATTCAAGGTGTAGACACCACATCTAAGAGGAAAAGAGGGCCAGACCTGCTTCTTATTTTTCTTTAGAGTTTGTGTAACGCCCTCGGAAATAATCTGATAGGCTATCTCCCTTGCCAGCAGTTTATCAGGTATGTACAAAGGAAGAACATGGGGTTTGGCTTGGCTGCTGAAAATTATTATATAAGTAAATTTTTCCTCTGCAAACCATCTCCCTAAGCCAGTTAAATCAATCCCTGCTTGGTAGGAAATCTTGGGAGCAGGTTTATCAAAAATAGAGTAATGAATGGGTAACATGAAGCCATTGCAGATTTGGTATAAATGGTGCCTATGGGAGGATTTCCACAATTTCTGATGGTATATGTGAATGGGCATGGGGTCTTGTGGAGTCCACCTCTAGCTGAGCACGGGAAATTCAGAATTAAAACACAGGGTGTCCAGGATATAAGCGCTGTAGTAGAATGGGGGAATAAGCCTTTCAGTAATGCGGGTCTGGCCTCTGAAATCAATAACTGCGGTGGCTAACTTATCGGACAGTATAGTTCCCCAATCCATAATTTCACTATTACACGCTGCCTCTATCAAAGGAACCATTTCTATAGTGAAATTAGAGGAGTCGTGCAAACCCCATAATCTACACATCATGATCCCAGCATAACAATAAGGAGAACATAGAGAATCAACATAATACATACCGGAAGATTTATGCTTGTGTTTTGCCGGATTCTGCCTCCAATTCCGAATGGGTTCGGATTCAGTTTCGTTCTCATTTCGGAATTTCTCCAGAAATGCCTTGTTGTACTTCTTCTCTGGCTTAGGCAAATGATACATTTGCCTCAAATCATTAGCTTGAAATGAACCGAAGATTCTCCCATCTCTGGTGCAGAAGGTTCTGTCTGTGATTGGGAGTTCCTCAATTGCCCACCTTACTACATCCGTATATGGGAGAATTTGTTCCCGAGCTGCTATCCGATGAAGGAAAGAGTCGGCTAAGTCCTTTAAAGTACCTTCGGATTTTTTAGTCGTATCTACTGTGGCTTCTACTGTTGTCACTTCAGGTTCTTCAGCTTCTATCAAATTATAGGTACTTTGCCAAGAAGTTTTGCCGAGACCTGAACATGTAGTATCAGATATCAATCCTTTCTTTTTATTTCCTGGATCAGCGATGGCTTGTATTATGGCTGGCGAAGCGGAAGTGTTTGTAGTTTTCTTGGACTTCTTCCCCATTTTGCTTGTGTCTATTAGCTTGGAAGAATTCTGCACAGGAGTAAAAATAAGCGTAACACAAAGAATTGGCAGTGAAAACCAAATATGGGCGAAATATATTGATTAATGCATGATGAAGAATTAACTTAAGGTGGCCGTGGATCCAATCCGTGAAAAGATTTTAGACTTACCATTTCATTAAATGGCCGTAAAAAACCTGTCAATCTTTTAAATGTCCATCACGTCGTTTATTGGTGGAATGATTTGTTTAAGCGTGCCTTGGCCGTTTTGGCGGTTGAGCGCAGGTGAATCTCTATTAGAAAGATAAGGCTTTTAATACGAATTAATCGTAATATCCCCGTTTTAACAACTTTTTTGAAGTTCGTGTTTTTGGCTTTATCGCATCGCATCGGGGCGAAAAGGCGCTTTTCTTATATTGGCATCTCTTGGAATCCTCGTTCGCCGATAGCGATATCGCATCGCATCGGGAGCATTTAACTGGGACTCTTTTAAAAGCATGCATGGTATATCGCCGATCGCTTATTGCGTGTTATCGCGTCGGAGCAAACCAAAGGTTCCTTAAGTTATGTCTCCTTTGTCATTGCGATATGCGATCTTGCGATCACTTTATCGCAATGATAAAAGATTTAATTATTTATATCCCAAGGCCATTATTGGTTTGTCAAAAAGGTTTTTTGTAATGTTCTTTATTTCATTTTCGGACCTTTTTTGAATAATACAAAATTGATACCAATTAAAAATAAAAGGGACCCATTTCATATTATAGTGTTGTGAATAAAAATTATATGAAATGGGGGTTGTTGTAGAGGACAACATAGCCTGATCCATTGCTTGGTCCTGGAACAACTCGATCCTTTTATTTTTCAATCTCTAGTACACTCCGAGGTCATTTCATCCCATCAGAAGAAAGAAGAATCAACCATGAGAGACGAGAATGTCAAGATAGATAGCTCGATACCTTGAATTCCAAATAGTAGTAAGACATGATGATGCTCCTATGAAGAATATTCCTTTATCATCCCTACCATCCTTTCAAGGGATGGCCGTTCAATATCCTGATACCTTTCTCCGTTCGAATTCGATGTGTTGTGTAGAGTGTTATTACTACACTTCAGATGCCCGTAAGCTGAAATTATTCCATGCTACTCGAAAATGAGCAGCATTAAGATGGTTCATGAGATTGGGTGTTGGCAAGATTCAAACCTGGAATGACATGAGAGATGCCTTCCTCTTTAAGTATCAGGATTACTGTCGAACCAGGGATTTGAAGGACGAGATTTTCAAAATTGCACAGAAGGAGGAGGAAAGCCTGGAAGACTATCTGGAGCGATTTCACTACAATTTACAGAGGTCTAAGTTCAGTAACCTAGATCTAGAAATTCTAAAGCCAATATTTTTAAGAGGTATAAGAGATGATTGTCTGGAGAATCTGAACCTATTGGGAAAAGGAGACATATCGCAAGAAACACTTGATGAGATAATGAAGCTTTTCCTGCGTAGCTCAAGAGGATCGGTCAAAGGGAAAGTTTCAGTTCGGGATCCTTCAGTCTGGATATAGAAGTCCACGAGCGGAGGAGTAACCAGAGCAGAGACCGAGAACTTATTTGAGGATTTTAAAACCGACCCCCTTAGCACTCTCTTTGCCTAGATTACTACGATACAAGTCAAGAAAGCACAAGCAGAAGCTGAAGAAGCCTTAGCAATATTCTGTCTTCGATGCAAAAATAAACATTTGGAGAGAGAATGTGGACTGAATAGTGTCAGCCTGTGCAACATCTATGATTTGGCGCACTCTACGAATTAGTGTCTTGAGTTTCCCAGATTGAAGGCGGTACTTCGAGAATCAAGTGAGGATGTTCAATCTTCTTATTACATTGGATCAAAGAGACCATGGCAGCCGTGACCTATAGGTATGCCTTCAGATTTTTCCTCCTTTTATCCCGGGAGTAATGTTTATAATAGTCAACAATATCCATGGCAGTATTCTACTCCTTCCTCAACACAATTTCCTTCACCACGGAACTAGTGGCTGTCTCCTCCACCAATGCAATATCCTCCATCACAACCCAATCATTGGGGTCAGAACTGGAGAAGTAATGGCAAAGGTCCAAGCATTCTCTTCTCGTCAAATTCTCAATCATTGGGGTCAGAACTGGAGAAGTAATGGCAAAGGTCCAGTACCCCCTCCAATACCAATGCAACAGAAACAGTTACAACTACCTTCTATTCAAAATCCTACACCTTTTTTCCGATCCCAATTCCCTGTGCAACCTAACCCCAATCCAAAGAATAAGGCAGCCCAGAGCATGGACGCTTCGGTTACCCTCCAGACTTATCTTATTACTCCTATTGGACTTAACGAGGTTCAACTTTGATCTGGGAAAGTAATCAAATCTGAACATACTCCCATTATTACCGAAGAATGTGAATCACCTAGGAAGGATATGGACAATTATGAGGCAACTGTTACACATGTAATAGCTGATACAACACCTGCTGTTACATCTGTAGTAGCCAGCTCAGGAGGATCTATTGTTTCCACAACAGCTAATGCGAGTAAGGCTGGTACATTTGTAATAGTTGACTTAGCTGTTAGCATTTAGAATCCTCCATACCCTCAACAATTAACTGAAACTGGGCTAGTCTCACAACCTGAATCCAAATTCCTCAAGGAGCTGCAAAATCTGTATGTGCGGATTCCACTATTAAAAGATCTTAAAGAAGTGCCTATCTATTCTAAAACAGTGAGGGATCTATGTGTCAAAAGACTTGGAAGGAAACCTAAAGATCCTACTACTATCCATGTCATGGGGAAATTGTCCGATCTTATGATTGATCAGCCTTTGTTGACTAAATATAATGACCCAGGGAACCCTACAGTGATTGTCCATATTGAAAATCATCCCATAACCAATACTTTGATTGATCTAGGGGCAGTTATTAATGTCATGACTAAAGACCTCTTCATCTCTCTAGGACTTCATGGACTTAGACCTACACCCATAGTGCTTGAATTAGCAGATAGGTCTCGGGTCAAGCCCGAGGGAATGATATAAGATGTGGTTATCACTGTGGCTTCCTAGAACTATCTGACTGACTTTATCATTTTACAAACCAAATCCAACCTGGGGGGTCATCCTTTAATCTTGGGAAGGCCATGGCTAGCCACTGCAGATGCATATATTGGATGTAGGTCCAGATCTATGGTGATCTCAGATGGGCAGGCCACTCAGAACCTAAACCTTTATCCCCCCAAAAAAACTCATATTGATTCAAGTAGTCCCTGGTGGGATGAATTTTCACCTGAATCTGATCTTTCCCTACCTCTTCTCATGCTTGGAAAAGAACAATACTTTAAGGATGAAACAGAGGACGATATCATTAATGGTTTTATTAGTAATTCACTCCCTGTTTCTTCCATTAGAGATTTGGGAGAAGAAGAGGAGGTAGATGATGCAATTATTGAAATTTTGAAAACAACTCTGCATACTATTAGCAGTCCCGTTGAAATCAAACCTGGAAAATGTTTAAACATCAATCCTAACCTGACTGCTGAAAAAAACAGATTTCTGATACGACTGTTACAGAAATACAAAAAGGCATTTGCATGGGACTATACGGATATGAAAGGTGTCCATCCTGGCTTATGAACTCACTGCATTTACCTTAAAGAGGATTTCAAACCAGTTAGACAACCTCAGCACCGAATGAACCCCACACTTAAGGAGACAGTGAAAGAATATGTGCAGAAACTCATTAATGCTAATTTCATCTACCCCATTTCTGATAGTCAGTGGGTGTCTTTGCTTGTTATAGTTCCAAAGAAGAATGGAAAATGGAGAGTCTGTGTTGACTATAGAGAACTTAACAAGGCCACTCAAAAGGATAATTTTCATTTACCATTCATTAATCAGGTCTTGGATACTCTTTTTGGAAAAAATTCTTTTCATTTCTAGATGGGTTTAGTGGCTATAATCAAATACAGATTGCCCTGGAAGACCAAGACAAGAAAACCTTCAGTTGCCCATGGGGTACTTTTGCATACAGAGTCTTTCCCTTTGGCCTCTGTAATGCATCAGTGACCTTTCAGAGGGCAATATTGGGTATTTTTTTTCTGATCTTTTGAATGACTGCCTTGAAATATTTATGGATGATTTTACACCCTAAAATGATATCTTTGAGACAACATTAGCTAACTTGGAAAAAGTGTTGGAACGTTGTGAACAAACTAATGTTGCTCTGAGCACGAAAAAATGCCACATGATGGTGACCGAGGGAATTGTGCTAGGACATTTCATTTCAGCAAATGGAATCAAGGTAGATCTTGCAAAAATTGAGGTAATCTCGAAAATCCCGACCCCTAAGACTCCAAAAGAGGTACGTATTTTTTTGGGACATGCAAGATGTTATAGGATATTCATAGAGAAATTTTCAAAGATTGCATCTCCTCTATTTTCATTACTCATGAAAGATGCAGAATTTGTGTGAACATGGAAATACGAACAATCCTTTTTAAAGTTGAAAAACTGTGTAACAACAACACCTGTTTTACGAGGACCAAACTGGGAATTTCCATTTCATATTGCTACGGATGCATTTGACATGGATGTGGGTATTGTTTTGGGGCAGCTGGAGGAAAAGAAAACTTATGCCATTTATTACATCAGCAAGAACTTAACTCCAACAGAACTCAACTACACTGTTACTGAGAAGGAATTCCTAGCAATAGTGCATGCTATCAACAAATTCTAGCACTACATCACCAGGTACCAAGTATTTTTACACACTAACCATGTTGCAATTCAATTTTTGATGAACAAGCCTGTTACTAATGGTAGAGTTACACGATGGTTATTGTTGTTACAAGAATTTTATATTACTATTTTAGATAAACCCAGAAAAGATAATGTAGTTGCTGGTTTTCTTTCTAGATTAACCATAATGATGACTGCACTGCCACCGAGGACTCTTTTTCAGATGAATATCTTTTTTCCATCTCTACTCACTCACCATGGTATGCATATATAGCCAATTAACTTGCTGTAGGAAAATTCCCACACCAATTTTCTTCCAAAGAAAAAAGGAATATTATACAACAGAGTGCCACCTACTCTTGGATAGAAGGAAATCTCTATCACACCGGGCCAAATTTTCAGATTAAGCAATGTGTTAGAGAAGATGAGATATTTGAGATCTTGAAGGCTTATCATGAGGAACTTTGTGGAGGACACTTCGTTAACAAGAGGACATCACATAAAGTACTCTCAGTGTGATACTACTGGCCAACTATATTCCAGGATGCCAAGAAGTTTGTGAAAGGATATGATAGCTGCCAAATGATGGGTTAGCCTCTGAAATCGAATGAGATGCCGTTACAGCCTCAGATAGTAATAGAACCATTTGAGAAATGGGCCCTAGAATTTGTGGGGCCAATTAATCCTTCATCACAACAAAAATCATACATATTGGTCTGCACCGATTATGTCACAAAATGGGTTGAAGCAAAGGCACTAACTAGAGCAATAGAGCAGGCTGTTTCAAACTTCCTGTTTCAAGATATTTTTGTTCGCTTCGGGATACCCAGAGAGATAATGACAGATGGGGGGCCTCAGTTCACATCTCATTTGATCAAGAAGCTGGTTGGAAAGTATGGAATTCATCACATAATCAATTCACTATATCACCCACAAAAAAATGGTCTAGTAGAAAGCACCAATAAAGTCATTGAGGGAATATTAACAAAGACAGTAGCCAACCACCGAAGAAACTGGGCCGAGAATTAACTTCCATAGGTACTGTGGGCTTATAGGACAACATGGAGGAATAATACAGGCTTCTCACCATATGAATTGGTGTATGGTAAGAATCCCTTATTCCCCATAGAGTTTGAAATAAAGACAATAAGAACAACATTGCAGGTTGATCTAGATTTGAGTACAATGCAAACTCAAAGACTGAACCAACTCAATGAATTGGAAGAGAAACATTTGGCTTCCATTCAACAGATAGAGATCATTCAACAGCAAAGAGATGGATGGCATGATGGGTTTATTAAGAAGAAAAATTTGTAGAAAGGAGATTGGGCTCTTTTGTACGATTCAAGGTTCAAAGATTTCAAAGGCAAGCTCTGCACCAGACTGCTAGGTCCCTACGAAGTGGATACGGTCTTTGACAATGGGACTGTACAATTGGTCACCATTGATAGTGCTAAGACACCATTACTAGTTAATGGGCACCATCTAAGGTTATATCATCAACTTGCTTCGAAGGAATCATTTGTCAACATTATCGCGGACCGTGATCTTCATGTTACGATAGCAAGGGAAAATTCTCCTGTGTAGACTCACAATTGAAATTCCAATAAGTGCAGCAGTTTAAAACCACCTTTGTGGCAACTGTTACACCTGTTAAAAAAATAAAATAAATAAATAAATAAATAAACAAAAAAGGAAAATAGATAACAAAATAAAAATAAAAACAGAAATAATAAATCTAACTGTGAAAACCCCTTTCTAGGGCACAGTAAGAAAGTTGGTAACAACTGAAAACCACTCTTGTGGCAGCCGTTACACCCATAATTTTCTTCTTGAAACATCATCTTCCCTCTTTGATCTATTTTATAGGATGATGGTATTCATGTAATTTCATTTTCTGTACCAATTTCTCCTGATTATTATGTTTTTTTTGAAGAATAATCTAAGGGTTGTCTTGGCTGTTACACATGTAACAGGCGACATCCACAAACACTGTTTCTTATGATTCATTCCATAAAAATAATAACTATGCCGGCCAAACGCAACAACACTAGCGCTGCAAGCAGGACGCTGCCAATTCTAAATCTTCCTCCACGTCACCTCAGGTATGTCATTAAAAAGGTAAACATTGTCAAATTTTATGATTCGCTGATTAATTGGCAGAAGTAATGTTATTAATGAGACGACCATAACATTAATGTGGGGGAGGGGATATGTCTTGAAATCATTGCAAAAATTCGTAGCCATAAAACTCTATCAAATTCGCATGCACCCAATTAAATAACACAATTTCCAATGATGACCGAATCCGGTTGGAAAAGAGCGTGTGTAATAAATCCCATTACTTTCCATAACGATCCATTTATGAATATTAGTGTGAGGTATGATTTGGTAAATCCGTAAAATCCGTCACCTCCCATCAACCTCATCGACTGAAACCATGCATCCTAATTGTAAACTCGTCAATTGGGATAAGTAAAGACACTGAGAAGCAAAAAAATCAAAAACACAGTGATATTACAGTGGGGTTGAGCAGAAAGAAGCGAATTCAGAAACATAGTGATATTATAGTGGGGCTGAGCAGCAAGAAGCGAATTTAGAAAAAAACAACAAAGATGGGTGGAGTAGCGGTCAGGCATGAGACGGATTCTATGGATGCCTTGTAGAATTGTCCAGAAGCCTACCATATATTCAGATATGCCGGATGGATTGAGTATTTCTAGAAGCTTGAAGGCTCAGACGAGGTGGTGGCAATTGAATTTTCTCAGAATTTGAACAATAATCAAACTTGAGTAAGGGGCATGAAAGTACAGGTGACTGAAGAGGTAATTTCCCTGGTAACTTCATTGCCAGTAGAGGGGCGGAGGTAGTTTAACAGAAAAATCAATGACCCCTCCTTGAAAGAAGACTTCCTAAAAGGACAAGAAAAACTGGAAAAGAAAGGGAGAGGAATTGACAGGTTGTCACTTCCTCATCCTTGGGAAGATGTTGCCCTAGGTTTAATTAAATATATCACTTGTGAGGGAAGATCCATGATAGTGTTCATCTATCACTTTCCTCTTCTTAATCACCTTCGGCACCAGCAAATGATTAATATTGCATTCTATTTGTTAGGGAACATCAAGCATATGATGGAAATAGTAAAAACAATGACACACCCAGAGGCATGTGTGACTAATCACAGACTCATTAAGTTAGTCGTGCTGGATTCCCTAGGCTAGCAAGGAAAAACATGGGAAGAATTCAAGCGAAAGAGGCTGAGGACAAGTTGGGGGAAACTGACCACGACTTCTGGAGGAAGTCAGGAAAAAGTGGAAACCCAGTCTTGGCTTGTTAGAGTTAGAATTGGGAAAGATCCTACTGATGAACCAATTGGGGATGGAAGGCCAAAAAAAAGAGTGAAAATCAGCATACCTACAGAACCTTTTCCTACGGCTGGAAAGAAAACACAAGAAGAGGTTTTAAAAGAATAAATGCAACCCTCCTCATCAGGTAAGGACGAAACCCATGTCCTGTTTTTAGAACTCAAAAATCTAAGAAAGGAAAATGAAGAACTAAAGTAGAAATTATCTGAGGGGAAGGAGATTCCGGTGTCTATATGCATGAAATGTTTTCAAGACTTAACAACAACAGGATATAAGGTCCGTAGAGAAAATATCAACCTAAAGGAAACAAAAACAGAACAACAGGAGGTTGTTACACAAGAACCTGCTGATGATGATGCTGTTACACAAGAACCAACAGCTAAAGTAGAGCCTCCTATAATAATTGACCTAGAAGCCGACCCACAAGAACCCGTGGAGGCCACTCCTATTGTAGAAGAAACAATAATGGACACAAAGCCGAATCTAGGTAAAAATAAAGCGGCTGACACACAAGAACCCACCGAAGAGGTTGTTGTTACACAAGAACCAACAACAGAGGTGGAACAACACCATGAAGTAGAGGCTGGTACACCCATTGTTGATAAAGGTATTGAATGTAGGAGAATGATTAGTCCCATCTCAAGATGGAGTTCTGAGAAACTCCTGTTAATGTTTGAGTTGCAAAAGTGGAAACAAGAAGCACCGTAGTGCCCCACTTTGGTTGATGAACACTGATCCTTCATACTTTATTCTTTGAGGACCTCAAGTTGAGGATCCATACGCATGAATCTAATATTAGTGGATTTGATGGTTATGTACGTTCTTATTGATACTGTGATGATGACATCATTGATGGATATGTATGTTCTCTATTGATATCATGATGATGATAGATTTTACGGATAGATATGTTTTCTATTGATGTTACAATGATGATGCCTTTGATGAATATGTCATCACTTCCATGGTTTGAAACTTTGGGACGAAGTTTAATTTAAGTGAGGGTGTATGTAGTGCCCCACTCTAGATTTCTGACCTTGATATGAAATTAGCAATGATTTAGCCTTAAGGCTCACACATTATTATTTGAGGACCTCAAGTGGAGGATACTGACACTTCACTCTACTATTAGTGGATGTGTTTATTTCCTAGTCAGTGTTAGGATGATGGTGGGTTTGATGGATATGTATTGACGTTATGATGATAGTTGTGATGGATGTGTCTACTTGCATTACTTCTGGTTCACGATAAACAATGATGTGGATGACTATGTCATGTTGATGATTTTGTTATGAAAATGACTAACACTAAGAAACTTGGTTACTGATGATTATTGAGAATTACAGGAAACCGCCAAAGGCACTCGCATATGATGAGTTGACAACATCTGGTTTGATAGAAATTAATATTTTTGTATTTGAACTTCTAAGTTCAGTTTGAAACTTGTTATATATATTTATATATATACTCTGATGATATGTCATTGGTTGCAATAACATGTTAGTTGCTTGGCCGAATGACTCACATATGGGTGATGGGGTTGTACAATTGGATGGAACAACATGGGAGGGGTGGAGAAATGTCCCTGATCTCACCCGCTAGGCTCCCGCCATGACTTAGGCTGGAAAGGTCAAAGTACCTTCGCCTTGAAGATCACGATGTCGTGAGGGCAGGTCCCAAATTTGGTTCGCTCACGAGGATTTTCTGGGGGTGCGTATCAAGGCGGATTCCTTGATCCCCAGCACCATTAGTCTCGCTATAGCAGGCAACATATGAGATGATAGGGGTCTTTGGTGTTGCACATATAATTTCCCCTTGTAACCACTAGATGCTTGAAGGGCAAGTGGTGTGGCACCCTTGTAATTTCAAGAGAAATTCTTGAAGGGCACGACCGACTTGGCACCCTTGGCATCAGAAATAAATTCTTAGGCATGGCACCCTTGGAACTTCGAATGGAAGTTCTTGAAGGGCATGACCAACTTGACACCCTTGACATCATTAAATAAACTAATAAATATAATCAATATATGAAAATCCAACTAATTCATATCAAGTGACATATGATGTTAGAACCAAAGGAATTAAATCAAGAATAAAACTTAGGGTAAGGGAGGAATAGGAAGAGATAAAATATTTTACCATGATAACTCTACCTTTTCCATGTTAAAACAAAATATTAAGTGGATAATGTACATAAGTAACTTAATTAGGCAAAAGGGGGGAAAGAGGGACATAGAGTTAAGTATAAAGATTTATTAAAAACTTCATTAAGAGAAGAGGGTGGTGAATTAAAATAAGATTAATAAATTAAAATTTGAGAAAATTAGAGAACTTCCATGTGGCAAGAGCTAACATAAGAATATTCATCATAAAGGCAAATTGAGGTAGTTTAGGGGACCAAATCTGAGAATTATCAATTAACTTCAGTAAAACACAATTTAAGGAGTAAAAAGGGGGAATCAAGAGACAACTAGGAGAAGAAATAGGAAGCCTTATTGGGTTGAGGGAAATACTATTTTTATATGAATAATTAAGTAAATCATTTTGGGAGAGTCTTGATGAGAGGGTGACACATGGGTGGGTGAATAATCAGATTTTGGGTAATAAAAAAATAATTATTTATGCATGAACTTCCAAGTGTCACCTATGAAGCCTTCTATGCCTTCTATAAAAGAAAGAGAAATGGAAGGGAAAATGGGCTTTTTGTTTACCTTATTGTTGGATGGAGGAGATGATGTCATTTTGAGTGGTTACAAGCTATAGTGAGTTTGGTGGGATAGAGTATTATAGAGAGGGGACTCTTGAGCCAAGATGGGCTCACCTCTATCAGCTAGCATATTCCGTCGTTGTACAACCCCATTGTAGCTCGGGGGTCCGCGGGGAAGGAGAGTACCCAAGGAGTAGGCTGGGAGGTCAACCGGTGGGTCATTACATTCGGTTTAAGCACGACAACCTTTAGGCTTGGAGGTAGACTACAACAAGGGAGCTCAAGCAGCGGCAAGTCAAATTTAGTTCTCGTCCAATGGTGAATGGTACATGTGTTAGTTAGATTGTTTATGATGATTTCATTGTGCCTATAATCAAGTTAAAAATATATAGGTGATAAGAAGTTAAACTGATGGACTTGATATTCGTGATTTAATTTTGATGAGTTTCAGAACTTGTATGATTATGGTTTAAAATTCCTGTTACTGTGTTTAAAAAAATAAATAAATAAAGCCTAGCGCTCATCTAGTAAATCATAGGGTCAGTTTCCTACACTCAAGGTTTCGTGAGCAAAGGTCTAACCTCAGACCTATAGGCCCATAAAGTATTAAGGTTTTCTTGTATTTTTAGCTACAGTTCTTTGTAGCCCTTTGTGGACTTAAAACCTTTGTGATTATGTTTTGCTCCGTAGGCTGCCTGTCTCACACCCAATGACAGACGTTCATTCATAATTATCACTATGTATCCAAAGGGATGAAATTCATTTACCATTGAAGATGAAAATAAAAATTATTCAGGACGGATTATTCCAGAATTTGGTTAGAGACTAAAAACCGAGGTAGTCTAGGGACAAAGTGAGGAATTGCCCGACTTCTCGTCAAATTAAAAACCTGTGCTCTCGCTCTAAGATTTTCCAACCCTTCCGATGCGCCTCCGTTTAATGTGCCGACAGCGGCCATTTACCATACATAGACATTCTATGCGGCATCCATCGATGTGACGTGCTCATGGGCTAGTAAACATGTTTATGCATACATACATTACCTATTTTCAAATTTCAAATTTGCCCGCTTAATTTTTGCAACAGGCTTTTGAATTTTGAATACTGAAAAATGGCTCTTTATTTCATTTAACTCCTGAGATTGATTGATGAACTCGGCCTCTGCACCTTGAGCACCAGGCACAAAAGCTTATTCTCGTGAGCTCCTCTCCAATATCCAGGCAAAAAAATCTCGTTCTTGTGAGCTCCTCTCCAATATATTGGCAAATGGTAACTATCCGTTTGTGGATCCTATGTGGTCCGTTCGTGGATCAGTGATTCGTTTACGGAGAAGTTTGAATCTGCTCGGCTCCTTCAAAACCCCAGAGATGGTTGCTCGAGCTCACGACGTCAGGGGCCTGAAGATTTGAGGCTTTGTAATATTTATAATATGAATTGCAGGGAGGGAGCGGATGTGCGTAAGTCATCGTTACTCGCAACTCCCGCAGATGACTCACTCGCAACTCCCGCAGAGATGAGAAGGTATACGTTTAAACAACAGAAATATCGTTTGAATGATCCATTGCAACAGAAAACACCCATGGATATTAAAATATAATGGGTTGTAATAATATCTTCGGTCAAAATTATGGATTATGGATCTGATCATGAAATTTTAATTTGGATTACGGATCTGATCATGAATTTTGAATTTGGTGTGCTGATTTAGACAACACGGTGTTTTCATATATGCTTATTTGATGTTATTTGAGTTTTCAATGTGAGTTATTGAACAAGGCTTTCTAATTTTTTTTTAAATGAATGTCATTGAAGGAGCGGATGTTCCAGCTTATGTGGTTTGGTCGCTTATGGACAACTTTGAGTGGCCCAGTGAATATCATTATCGATTTGGTTTCTTTTATATGATTATAGGAACAACTTAAAGCGATATGCCAGTGATTCTGCTCATTGGTTCACAAACCTCCTCAACAATCATCCCCTCAAAAGGATATGGATATAGATTTCTCAGCATATGGTGGATGACTTCAGTTTTCAGTTTGCTTTCGGTGCTGGGAAAATACAATTTTAGTTAACCATTATTATTGCAAAGCCATATATATATATATATATACTGGCAATTAATTATTTTTAAATTTATGTAAATGTCATATATTATTTTTATTAGAATTAATATAAAATATTTGTTTTAAATTTTAATTATGGAAATTTTTTATAATTATAATTATATCAAATTTTATAAAAAAATTAGTTTGAAATTAAATTGAAATTAAATTTATAGGTGCTTATTTTTATTTTCAATTTTTGGGTCCTAAATATTATCAAATCATTAATTCCAAATTTCACATTATTTTAGGTTAACTTTATTGAAACTTTTTATAATTATAATTATATCAATTTTTATAAAAAATAAGTTTGAAATTAAATTCATAGGTGCTTATTTTTCTTTTCAATCTTTCTGTCCTCAACATTATCAAACCATTAATTCCAAATTTCATATTACTTTAACTCAATTTTATTGAAATTTTTTATAATTATAATTATATCAATTTTTATAAAAAATAAGTTTGAAATTAAATCCATAAGTGCTTATTTTTCTTTTTAACCTTTTGGCCCTAAACATTATCAAACCATCAATTCCAAATTCCAAATTACTTTATTATTTTAGATATAAAAAAATTGTAAATTAATTTATATCAATTCCAAATTTCGAATTACTTTATCTTGACTTTATCATTTTATATATTAAAAAAATATAAAAAAAATTATATATAATTATTCAAAATAAAGTACATTAACTTTATTAAATTATTTATTTGAAATAGGGATGTTGAAATAAATACATAGCATATATTACTTTAAAGCAATTTTTATAATTTGAAATTCAAAATATCTACATTATTTGTAAGTGAAATCACATTGTTTATTAGATTGAAAAATATTTTGCAAATGATATGTATTTTTTATAAAATAACAAATAAGTAAATAATTAGAAATTTTTTAGGTTTACTAAAACAAATCTAATTTATACATTGAAAAAATGTAAAATCCAGATTGTGGTATTAGATTAGTTGTATGTCTTTGTTTTTTAACATGGAATTGTTAGCCATATTTAAAAAAGAAAAAATTCAATGTTTTCAAAAATAAAAGATTTCAATGTCCACCTAGGTAACTTAGTTTTATATAAAATTTATATTATACCTTGAAAGATAAACTTTCTGTGTAGTTAATAATTTTTTTATACATTCTAATATGAGGGTGACTTGGACCCTACATAAAATATTTCAAGATCTAAATTGATTCAAATATTTCAATTCAAATGTTTGAAGATGTAGATATTTGCATGACAGATCAACATATCTATGTTTGTAGTTATTCAAAGGAGGTTCACTTTAATAATATAGGTTGTAACTAAAGATGGAAATATAAACATCTTTAAATGAGATGACATATATTAGAATTATTTCATATCCTCAATACAATCAACTAAAAAACTCTATGAAATTCTTTTTCAATCAAGTCTTCAATAATCTCTTTGTTTGTCAAATCTGTCAAATCTAGGAAACTGCATGGCATGCCCCACTAAATGTAGAAGTTATTAAATATTACCACTATAGATCCATCTTAAGGAGACATCTTAAATATTAGCATGCATTGAGAGGGATCAAATATAAAAATCTCTTTTAGAATGCAAAAACTGAAGAAGGAATTCTTGATTAAAGGGGTGTATTAAAGGTTGGCCAGCAAACTAGTTTTCTTTGAAAGAGAGTCAATGAATTGGTGGAATTTTTTATGAATTGTAGCATGATTATCTTAGCCAAAAACATTTTTAAATGGGGAATTTAGTATTGCTAAGGTTGAATAACTAAACTTTCCATCAGGAGTTAGTACCACACTCTCTCCTGGTTTCAACAAGAAATAATGATCCTTCGAAATGTGCAGAAAATTATTTCCCCCACAAAGAGGACATTAGGGGAATTTTAAGGTCTAAAATGGGCCTCCTAAGGAAAATGTACAATCAAAATTCACTTTATGAGAACCAATCACATTTTAGGGGGTGACATTATCCCTAATGGTTGAGGTGGCATTTCTTGAGTTAAAGGTACTTACTTGTCACATTCTTAATGGTGGATAAAAACTCATAGTTAACCATGGCAGTGCTATAAGTAACTTTTAAAGTCAAAGTAAAGTACTCATAATAAATGTCATTTCACACTTTTTGAATAAAAATATATTATTGTCATTTCATATTTCTTGAAAGAAACAATGAATATCCCTATACATTTATTATAATATATTATATTTATATAGTATATTAATTACATGTTATTATGCAATTTAAATAATATAAATTTTAATTAATAGCATATTATATAATTAAGAATTTATAAATTTATATTTATATTTTATTTTAAGTTTTTTTTTTTCCTGTAAGCCTAGGTAGATCCTTTTTATTTTCTATTACTTTAAAAATGGACATCAAATATACAAAAAAATTAGACCTCAACCTGCACGTAGGAAACCAGGTCTATTGGCCATCTAAGTACAAAGTATGTCAACCAAAACATAAATAGTCTTAATAACCTATACAATATCTGACGATACTTAATATCTAAGTCTCGATATACAAATATTAACATTAATCAAAGAGTAATAGCTGTTAAAAGAAAAAATCGATAACTTTAAACATGATAGCATTAATCATCCTCTAATTCCACAGGACCTGGATCTTTGGCACTGGACCTAGGTAATTCAACTTCAACCTGGTGCATGGACTTAATATCCTTTTCCATCCTCCCTAATCGAGCATACTGATGTAGTTGTCTGATATTAATTTCCTGAATATTTCTGTTAATATCTACCAGGGTAGACTCCAACTTGGACTCTGCCATCACTTGAGTTGACATGATTGATTTTGATAACAAGCATTTGATCAACCAGTAAGTTCTGATAGACTGTTGAACAGAGAGATGCAGCCTCGTGTGTGCCCAGGGTCAGTCACCACATTATGCATATCCTCAAATGTCATTTCATCTTCCATATCCAATTTATCTACAGCTTCACTTTCCCATCCAAAAATACGAGTTCGAACATAATTATGAACCTCTGACAGATATGAATGGAAAAAGCGGCTCCAAAATATGCTTCATACATTTTCTTCCTCTCTTCTTAGGCTGCTGGGAGATTGGTTATTTTCCTTTGTCTCCCTTTGGCTTTCTGCTGCGTGTTTTCTTCACAATCTTCGAGTAACCAAGAATGAAAACTTTTGATACTATCAAACAAACAACAGAACCATTATAAAGACAAATCAGAGACCTACCAACATTTTACAAACAAGCCAACCAACATTTTATATTATCCAGGTTACGCGACTCAATAAGAATTGAACCCAGAAACAGAGGCCATAAATTAAAACAGGGACGACAAGGGAAATTTTTCTTCCTCCCATACCCCGTAGCCTTCACCCGAACTGGCAGAAAAGCCTGATAGTCCCCCCTCAATTCTAACAACACCCTATAGTGAAGAAGACCGATTAAAGAAAGACAGAAGGAAACCCACCCGAATATTTGATCAGAATGCAGAGGACAAAACACAATAATGATCCCAATTCTACCCAGATTCCCACCCAAACTAATTTTAGGAACTGGAAAGCTAAAAAAAGAAATAATAGCATAGCCACACAACCCAGCAAATACAACAGGATTTATCAAGGAGCCAACTAGAACCCCAAAACTGACACACTGACAGCAACCAACTCCTGAATTTTCCAGCATTTTCAAAGACCCATTAAAAATCCGAGCCACTGAACAGATACATAGATAATTTAAAACCACCATATGTACTAAGCGTATGATGGAAGCAGGTATCAAAGACAGTACCCATCTTCCCCAACTGGAGCAATCTTTCTTCAGTAAATAAAACCAAGTAGTAGAAAAGAGAATGAGAAACCACCAAACAAATTCCTGCATATACCTAACTTCAACCAGATTCATCATTTGCTCAGACCAGAACCGACCAAAACCCCATTCAAACAGATAATCTAAAAATACCATGACTACTTTCCTCATGCGGCGAAAATCTGAAGCCTTTGGCACAGAAGAGAGATATAATAATACATATCGATTTACCTCTTGAACCGTCACCTTGGTTCTTTACTTCAATTCACCTCATAATTTTGCATAACAACCTTCCAAGAAAATCGAAATAATGAAAAACATTCCCTGTCCATGCATATTACTTTGCTACGGCGCTTTTTCCCACGATCCCCTGACAGCCATGCTGTCTTTCCCAGCTGGAAACCGCACTCAACTCTCCGCATTTATTATGCTAATTGATGAGTGTATTTTCTCCCGAGCCACCTAATCACCTTCTACATGCGGCAACCACGTGGTATCCATCCTCCCCACGCGGCACGACTCGCCCACCAATGCCACCGGTACTACACCCTGATCGGGAAATTTATTTTAAGTTATTTAAGTACAAAGGACAAATGCATTAGTTGTTCAATGATAATGAATTTTTCTTGTAAAGCTCATTCTTATTTATAGTCATATCAATACAATTTTTTTATTAATTTTATTTTGGTACAACTTTTGAATTGAATTTAACTATGGTTACGTGGATTTTTGTGCAAAAAGTGAATTTCAAATTCATAAACATTATTTTATTGGTTTGGCTATTATTTTATTATTTCCTTTGGAGGGCCATTTTAGACCTCAAAATTCCCTTAATGAGTCCCCTGGCATGCTCTAATATGTAAATTGTCATGGAGATTTAACTAGAGGAATTCATCATAAGATATCTAATAAAATACTAAAATATTTACTCTAACTCTCTTTAAATAAGAGATTATTTATTTACTATTTCATGCTTAAATGAATAAGCATGAAATAGTAAGTAAATAATGTCCCCTAAACTTATCTCTCTCTCTCTCTCTCTCCATATCTATCTTCCTACCTCCCTCTCTTTTTCACTCTCTTATTCCCTCTCACCCCCTCCATCTATATCTCTCTCTCCCCCCCCCTCTCTCTCCTTCTCTATCTCTCTATATCAGCTTAAAAATATACACCCTCACTCTCTCCTTATCTATCTATCTCTCCCTCTTCCTCTCCCTCTCTATCTCTTCCCCCCACCTCTCTCCCTCTCTCTCTCCTTCTTCATCTTTCTATATCAACTTAAAAAGGTACTCCCTCTCTCTCTAAGCCCACAAACATACACACACTCTCCATATCTATCTATCTAACTCTCTCTAGCTCTCCTTCCCTCTTCCTGATCTGAAACTTCAAAGGCACTTAAAATTTATAAACAATATCTTTTAATCATGAGATGGGCTTAACATATTAAGTTACAATACATCCATAAATATGTTCATTTCATCTTAAAATTGTAACTTTAAATTGCATGTAAAAATACTTAATCCAATCACGAATAAAAAGAACATGCATACATCAAGGATTGATAACAAAGTTCACCCCCTCCACTGGGCTATGTCTCTGGATTCGCCTCCAAAAAGCCGAATCGATTTTATTTTCTTTTTAAAATGAGGAAGATGTACATATCAACAATACCTCCGAAAGATATGTGGAGCTCTCCAAGTTCTCCACAAAATGAAGCTTTCCAATAGCTTCTCAAAATTACTCTCTCAAGCTCTCCAAAACTCTCATAAACTCTCATGTTTTACAAAGTACATAAGACGACTTTATATAGCTCTAAATATTCCAAAACAAAGGAGAAAATATCTCCTTAGATCCCCTACTTCAAGGAGAAAATAACTCTCTTATCCCTTAAAATACTCCCATGAGATATATGTGGAGGAGATCTCTCTAATCCTACTATCAAGGGCCTTATCCAATACCATAGGTATGAGAGTAATCACATAAGACTCTCAACTTGAACATAAATTTAGAAATTGAATTTTGAAGAAATACTAGATCATAATTTCGAAATCTATTTTACAAAATAAAAAAAATAAAAACATGAGCACGTTTACAATAAAATTGAAAACACCCTCAACCTAGGCTTCAAATGAGTTTGTCTTCACCATGGTGCTCATTAGGAAAAGTGTCTAGATCCTCCTGGATCACTTCCTCTCTCTCTATCTCTCTATCTCTCTCTCTCCGTGTATCTATCTCTCTTCCTTCCCCTCTATTTTCCTCTCTCTTCTTCCCTCTCTCCCCCTTCATCTATATCTTTATCTCCTCTTGTCTCTCCTTCTCACTCCAAAAACATACACACTCTCTCTCCATATGTATCTATCTATCTCTCCCTAACTCTTCCTCTCCCGGACTCTCTCTCCCCCTTTTCTCCCTCTCTCTCGCTCTCTCTCTCTCGCTCTCTCTCTCTCTCTCTCTCTCTCTCTCTCTCTCTTCCACTTCTCTCTCTATATCTATCAAATTGCAATAAAGTAGGATTCAACTTGTTCTATCCTAGCTCGGGAATCCTACTTTACTATAATTCGATATGCACTGTCATCAATGGTCAGGTATTTCTTGGGTTATCTCTTTCAACCTTGCTCTTAGTCCCAATAGAAATAAAAGTAGACAAAAATTTCAAAAGAGACCCCCACCCCTCCACCAAGATTCACTTATCTCCAGGAGTTAGACAAAGAACCGTAACTGGCATAAATGTCTAGAAGTTAAGTGATTTTTTTAGATATTTTCCCCAAATTTCCAAGTTTTCCTATGTTTCCTTAATTAAATATACACATCATAATATATATTTATTCCTAATATTTATTTAACTTCCAAACCGTTAATTATGAAGTTTTGTTTATCAAAATAATGGACAATAGTTCATAGTACATTTAAAATGACCATAAATTACCAGGAATAACTAGGGATGTTAAATATTCCCCCCTAGATCGTAACACCGTCCTCGATGTTCTATTCTTGCTCCTGAAATAAATAAGGATAAATTTATCGCATTACACCTTCATCTTCCCAAGTGGCCTCTTCCATGTTGAAGTGTCGCCATTGCACTTTAACTTGGGTGATGTCTCATTTCCACAACATTGTTTCATTCCGATCTAGGATACACAGGGGTTCTACAAGAAATTCTCCGTCTGGTTGTACCTGTATAACACGTAGCGCAAAGTTTAGTTTCTTGAATTACTGGGTTAAGATATTTACTTTAACTTATATACATTTACTTGTATATCCTGCCAATTTATAACATGACTAGGGTCGTTTATGTATTTATTTAGTAATGACACATGAAATACGTTATGAACTTGCATATAACTTGGTAATACAATTTTGTAAGCTATAAGTCCTATTCTTTCCATAATTTAGAAAGCTCTAGAAACTCTATGTACTAATTTATTGCAACCATCACATCTAAAGGTGCTTATTTTGGGTTTCACTTTCACATAAACATGGTCCCCCACGTGAAAATCATTAAAGACTCTTCTTATCCGCATAAGCTTTTGGTCTCTCTTGTGTTGCTTTCAAATTATGTTTTACTTTCTTTACTACTTGCTCCATCTCTGGAGCATATTTGGCCCCAACATCAACCTACTCTCGGAGTTACCTCGGTTAACAAGAGACCTACATCTCCTTTGTCGGTGGTTACCGCCCAAAGAGAGAAGAAAAGAGATATCAACACCTTAGAAATGAGCCACTTCGAGGGGGCAACCTCCAATACATTGCATAAATGAACAATTCTTGGATGATACAAATGAACAAAACCTCCTTCTATATATAGGAGTCCATGGGGCCACAATATAATCCTAGTGGGGCCACAATGTAATCCTGGCCGACCTAACAATAATAATGTAAGGGCACAATAATAACAATATGGGGGTTACAGGGTACAATAATAACAATAAGGGGCCTACACTAACATAATAAGGGGCTACACTATTAATATAGGGACTTAACATGGCCCTCTCCTTCAAACAAGTGTTGTCCTCAACGCTTGATTATTTCTTGATGCTTCTGTATAAAATTCTCATCCTCCCATGTGAAATATTCTACAGGAAAGTTCTTCCACTTGCTGAGATACTCTGAAATTGATCGTACTTGTCGAGTTCTTGTTTCTATGATTGCTTCATAACTTCTTTCGATGTGATGTTGATCTTCCTGTTGTTTCATTAGATTCTGCACCAAAGTTGGGTTATCCTTTGAGAGTTGGAGAACTTGTTGTTGATGCTCGATGTGATCTTCCATTAATTTATCATCCATATTTGCTATTATTTGATCCTTCAAACCATCCAACATAGCCTCCATTTCTGCTTTTAAACCATCTATTTCATCTTCAATTTCTCTTCGTAAGATTGAAACTTGTTGCACTTGGTACCGTAATTTTGATATCTCATACTGCAACTCTTCCTCTTCATGCGTCATAGTATAGCTTTTTGAGGGATTAATGGGTATGGAAATATTTTTTGGAGGCATTATAGAACCAAATACTGATAAAAATTCTAAAATATTCCCTTGGAATCAATTCAAATTGATTCTTCAAACAAGACTTATGCAACTCGGAAAAAAAAATACACACCTTTTACTAGCTTTTAGGAGATCGATATTGAAATTGAATTATCTCTGTAATTGAAAATCTTCGATATCTGAAATTCAGCCCTGTAGTAGCCCTCTGAAGCTTCTTTCAAATGCCACAGTTCTGACCTGATTTTGATTCTCCAAGACAAAGTTGTGTCCAATCTCCCACAATGACCTAATTCTGGACTGGTTCAGTAGAGAGAACTTGTACGACTTGCCACGTGTCACCGTTTTATCTTTTGTCTCTCGAAATTGATAGGCAATAAACTACAGTCTCCGTGTAATTGGCATAAAATGTTTACGGCACTCCAATCCGCCGATGCCCGAGAGAGATATTGAACTTTTCCCACGATCACCTCTTTGAGATGCAATTCAGGAGCCTGAAAAATCACTACCTTCCACAGATCATATCTCCAAAAATATTGTGAACCAAGCTCTGAAATTTTTTGACGAATTTCCTCAGGATTTCAGCTTTGTACCATATGAATTTCAGACTCTGAACCTTCGTACAAAAAAATTTATAGCGCAAATTCCACGATGACCTGTTTATGAGCCTGAAAAAATACCTAACTTCCACAGATGATATCTCCTCAAATATTGCGAACCAAGATCTGAAATTTTTAGAAAACCTTCCTCAAGATTTCAGCTTCGCACCCTAGAAATTTCAGCTTCTGAAGCTTCGTAGAAAAAAAATTATAGCGAAAATTCCACGATGACCTGTTTGGAGCAGCGAAACCCTAGAATCCCAAAGCTCCGATACCAAATGTTGTGTAACCAGCTCCAAAAATAGAAGAAAAGAGATATGAACGCCTTAGAAATAAGCCACTTCGAGGGGGCAACCTCCAATACATTACATAAATGAACAATTCTTGGATGATACAATTTACAAAACCTCCTTTCTATATAAAGGAGTCCATGGGGCCATAATGTAATCCTAGTGGGCCACAATGTAATCCTAGCCGACCTAACAATAATAATTTAAGGGCACAATAATAACAATATGGGGGTTACAGGGGTACAATAATAACAATAAGGGGGGCTACACCAACATAATAAGGGGCT